>VYZV01008682.1:114726-151602 GCA_013401275.1 Pandion haliaetus
ATTTGAAAGAAGTGTAGATGTGGCACTTAGGGACACAGTTTAGTGGTGGACTTGGCAGTGTTAGGTTAATGCTTGGACTCAATGATCTTAAAGGTCTTTTCCATCCTAAATGATTCTATTCTAAGTGATAAAATATTCTTGTTGAGAGCACAAGTTATTATGCCTCACTTCTGACAGGCTTACACTCTAGCTTAAAATGCATATTTTCTACATGAATATATCACTACTTCACACAACAACCTGCTACATTTCTTCAAATTGAAAGACTCCAACAGTAACACCTGTGTGTTTACATGTATTAATGCAGTACCTGCTTTTTCTCTCTCTCCAAGCAGTCATCTATTCAATTCAGACATGATATAGTTTTGTAGAGTACAGAAATGAATTTTTAATACCAGAAAGAATCAGTATAGTGAGACAGACTGACCTCCAGCCTCACACAGACTACAACTCCTGCATTGCTTTCTTAAAAGGGCTGCTGCTTCTGCATGCCAACTCCAGCTAAATCCCTAGCCCCATGCCAGCTGAACATGTTACTTTTTCACCCTCCAAACATCATGGATATTGTTAATTTTGCCTGCACATGAACTCCTGGAGCAATCTAAGATTGGGGGTTTTATCTATTTATACTTGTACAATTAAATTACTTCTCACTTTCATTTTTTGTTGCCATTAATATAACTTAGAAATTAGGACTGTTGGAGTTTTTCTATCTGATTAAAAAAAAAATCATACTGGATTGGGCTCAGTTCTCCTCCTACACTAGTGTTACATTAGCATAACCACAGCGTTCAGCAAAATTAATCTTGTTCACTCCACTGGGAAACAAAGAAAAAAGGTCACTCCTACTGTTTTCTCCCTACTTCATTTACAATAGGAGTTTAATCCCCAAATACATATGCATGACCCATGTTCTGGAGGGAGAATTACTTAGTATGCCTAAATAGTATTGCAGCAAATCTGATAATGTTTCATTACTGCTAATTTTCACCTAGAAAACTGGCTCATTTAAGATATCACAACACCTGCATACACCAGAATTAGACAGTACACATCAGTATGAACACCAAATAAACCAAAATAAAATCAGTCCTATGTCTGCATTAAAACAACTCAACAAATAGCACAAAGCAAATTAGGAATTAGCTTGACTGGATTCTAATGTGTTACTGATAATTACACATTTAATCAAATTAAACATGGCATGCAGATCTGGTCTGTCTTTCCCCCACTGCTGTTGACTGTTCTCACAACACTTGCTCTGTTACAGACAAAAGAATCCTACTCTTTTCAAGGTTGAGCAGATCACAAGCCCATTTGGGTACTTGGGGATGTTTCTGGCCACAGTGTTTGACATCCAAGTGTTCTGCTAAGATAACTTCCCCCTGTTGTCACAGCTGCTGTTGACAAGTTATTATTCTCCCAAGAAAACCCATATCCAACCTACACATGAAGCACCAACAGCAAAGTGCACATACTCCTGCCTTTCATACACCACGCTGAGGGGGAAATCATGAGATAGAAGGCCAGATCAAAACTCAGCTGGCTTTGTTTTTTTGTTGTCAGTGGTTTTCTGCCACATGGTGTTTGGGTTTGATTTTTTTTTTCTTCTCTCTCCCCCTTACCCACACACACACACAGAAGCACATCAGTAAAAAAAAAAAATCAGGGGAGTACAGCAGTATACTAACTTGTTACCCAGTAACTAAGTCTTGGTTTTGTCCCATGCCAATATAAACCAAAGGGGTCTGCAAAGCCTTGTTGCACCTGACTTAGTCCTCTACGCTTCTAAGAACGATGTTCACCCTTGATTTTCTTTTCAAAGGTCCTGCTTCAGCAGAGTTAATGAGAAAGAAAAAATCATATAGCAAATTAAGGCTTAATCATTGTGAAGTTCCCTTAGATAAATGTCAATTGTCCCATCCTCAGTGCTTTGCAGTGTAATTCACTATATCTCTGTACCAAAGGTAAAAACTATAGTATGCCTTATTTCAAGGTCGCAAAACAAGTGAGGAAGAGGCAAGAACTGAGGCAAGATCTCCTGACTTGTCACCTCTACTCAGTCCCCTGCTTCAACCACTAGGTAGCATCCACTCTTCGAGTTGACAAAACACAAGACCAAAGTCAATGCCAGCCACTAACTAAAGCTATAAGAACAGAGGCTAGGAAAAGGGAGCCTTTCTGCATTGATCATATAAAGGAACTGCAGTTTAAATCAGTGTTTGATATGCAGCAAGTTTGACAAATAGACTTGTCTACAAAGATATCTAGCTCTTTTTACATATCCTTGTAATAACTACAGCAACTACGGACTTAAAGATTCAAGCACCACCTCTGAGCTCAGCTGTAATTTACTCTTCTTTGCTGAGCTATTTATCATCATAATGTGCTTGCCAAAACAAAAATAAATTCCACTAGGCATGTCATTAAAGTATTTAGTAATCAGTACAAGATAGTGATATAATTCACTAAACCCTAAATACCCCAAAATTCTAGCTGCTGCTATCCCTTTACAGTTAAGTGCCTTAATGAAATTCTATCTGGCTGCAAAGTGAAAATATGGATGGATTTACACATAACAAAAATAATCCATTTAATTAGCAGCTAAGAGGTTTAATGGCTAATATTAATTTCTGTTAAACAGCGAGCCATACCTCTCTCAGCTGAAAGCTTGGAATTCAGTTGTCTGGGATTCATTTTACTTCAAAGGCACAAAGGTGAATTTCAGATGCAACTGTGCAGTGAAGAAGTCCAAGTTACAACCAAAGAGACAAACATTCAGAGCTGAAAAGACCTATAGAAATTGCTACAAGGCAGCCATCCCATGTCCATCCCAGTCTATAAGTACCCTATGCTGCAGCCCCAGCTGACAGTGCAGTTTCAGAAAGGTGCAATTTGTTCCTTACCCAAAAGCCTGATTACCATACTTCACAAAGCATGAAGATTGAGAGATTGTGCAATTACCATCCCAGCTATTACCACCGACTGTGCTGTTCCAACACAGCTCAGTGCCCCTTCAAAGAGGTCACTTGTATGTAACAGTAATTCCTCAAACAACAATACCCATGAACATGCGCCAAGGCAAGCAACCAGCTACAAGCACTTGCAAGATCCCACCTCTTAGGGCAGGAACAGTAAAACCTATTCTTTGCTTTCCAAAATTTCAGCATCAGAGAACAGAGCACGGGAAAGGTCTAGCATCTGGAACAACATGGTCTGTCAGCCTGAGGACCAACAGTTACAAGCAAACTCTTTATTTCCTTCTTGGAATAAAGCCTGCCCGAATCTCTCCAGTCTACAGATGGGATCACCAGGGCAGAAGTATCCCCGTTTTTGAGTTCTTACAGAGCCAGGTGCACAAAGGCACTGAGCAGTGCCTATTCCTGCTGCAGAGCTGGACTCATGCATACCAGCCAGCAGGACTTGCCTTGCTTTCCATCTTCTACAAACTTCACTTTTTAAACATGCTGAGCACAGGAACCCTTCAGTGTCTGTACTACCAACCCTCAAATTCTTTTTCTGTGCAGTCCTAAGAATATGCCAAAAATAAACTGAGGTTTCCATTGACTATTGAAAAAACAAAGGAAAAGCACATACGTGACAGCTAAAGCAAAGTTCATTTCACACTCGCCAGTCACTAATACACAAAGTGCAAACCCCTGCATTCCCTGATACTTCCTCAGTAAAAAAAAAAATACCAGCCTTCCTCGGCATGCACAAAAAAGACATTTTTCTTTGTTGCTTGTAGCTTATTAATTTTCAGTTGTTCAAGTATAAGTGAATCTGTAAGACTTCACCTCTAACTGCCCTGCATGTGCTTTTATGTTACAGAGCAGTTTCAGGCAGCAAAATGTCAAAATAAACATGATAAACAGGTAACTGACAAGTTTTCCCAAGGGCAGAAAAACATTATCAGCACCTGCTGCATTTTCCATCTGCTCTGAAGTACCCAAGAGAAAAATCAGAACTTTTATATGGTCAATACTTTGTAAGTTATGATTGGTATTGCTTCCTTTAGGAAAACCCAGGCTGCATGTGTGCATGTGTATATATATATATATGTTTCTATACAATGAGGCAAGCAGTATAAATAAGATCTATTCTGAAATCCAAAGGGCTTCAGGCCAAGGTGCAGCTCTTTTTCCTTCACCTCTGTATTCATCTGTTTCAGCATTGGCCTGAAGGCAAGGGCCTGCTGACCAGGGCTACTATGGATGAGTCCTCAGTGCTGCTTGGAAGACAGAGAAGTAACAATGGAACAGGAAGGAAGAGGTTAATTTCTGGTCTAGGACATAGCAGGAGAGAGTCTCACAGAAGAAATTGCCCTCATGGTTTGCAGATAAGGGCTTCTTCTGGGCCTGCTACCACTTTCATGCATGGCTTGGTTATGACTGACCCCATTTGGGTTTAACCTGGCTCATTGCCTAAGTATTTATTGTTTCTCACACATCCCAGGCTGAGCTGGGTGTATTAGAGCTCAGTATCATTAGCATGATCACAGCAGCTCTGCAGGGCCAGATACCCACAGGCTGGAGGCAGGCTGTGTGGTGGGCACTGCCAATGCACGACAGGTTTTGTTAGCGAAAAAAGTCCCTTGTTGTAGCCTTAATTCCTGCATTGCCACCAGCAGGGTGGGGAAAGCCATAAGCTACCAGAACAGAGCATCTCTGTTTTTCTACGGGAGACATCTGCTTTCCAAAACATGGTTTGACTTTCCAGCCAAAAGAGCATTGTACCAAGAAAACATGCCTTGCCTCCCTCAGCACCCCCTGCTCCTGGGGCAGGATGGCCCCCTCCTACCTGAGGAAGGCATCTCTCATGGTTCAGTCTCACCAGTCCCCATTGCAACTGGAAACAGGCCCAGTTTTGCAGCATCTCTGAGTGCTGAAGCCCACCAGCCCCCCCCCGCCCCGGGTAGCTGGGGCAGACATGATGACCACAGCACCTTCCTCCTCTTCCAGCCACATGCTGCCAGAGAAAGAGCTTCTCCCCAGGGCAATTTAAGCCTGTGGGGTTGGGTGTGACACTGCCCTGCCCAGGGGCAGCTCATCAGCCCGATCCTGGCCCTGCCCAGCCCAGCTGTGCCCATCCTGCAGCTCAGGGCCCTCCAAAGCCACCGCCAAACCAAACCAAACCAGTCCTTCAGGAGCATTTGATGGTAACTGGTTTGTTTCATTTACAACTAAATCACAGCTGTGGGGGAAAGAGGGAAAATATTTTCTTAAAGATCTGGCTGTAAATTACTGGCAGACCCCCTGTCTCCTCGAGGCATGGGCTCCTCAGGTGATCCCACCAAGGCACTATGGGGCTCCTGTGATGGCAGCTGCCTCACCTGCCTGTGTGAAGAGCCAGGCCAGCAGCACAAGTCTGGCATGGGCCAGGCCTCCAGCACAAGCTGATGTGGTGCTGTGAATGCCCTGGCCTCCTGAAATACTTTTTTCAATCCATTTTGTCTTGCAGGAGAAGCTTGGAAGAAATTACTTGTCTCTAGCTGTGCCAGGCCGATGTTGCAGGGAGCGGGGTGCTGCAATGATGGCCGGACAAATACCAATAAAAAATAAGTGTTCAAGTTGACTGACCATTTTGTAATATTTCAAAAGTGTTAGAAAGGGAAATGTTGGGTTTTCATTTAAAAAAAAATAAAAAAACAAAGAGCAAAATCTTACTAAACTTTTATATTAACTACCAATACATTTGTGCATCTAGTATTTTCAGAATTGCACTCTGTTTTTCTCTAGGTTTCTTTAGTTTTACCTACTGTATTGCCTTTTTCTCTGCTTGTGCCACAGGGGCTCCCACAACCAAGACACCTGGCTCCATACCAGCTGTGCGCCCTAGCGCCATAAAAATCCCTGGGTCATTTTTTATCTTAACATGTTCATTAACTTCATTGTTCTGGCCAGGTCACAATTTGAGTAAGTACAATCCCTGCAAATATTCTTCTCTTATTTCAACCACAAAAGTATTTTTCAATTTCTTTCCTACAAATGCTTTTGTGCTTTTTTTTTTATGAACTGCAAAACAGCTGTCACTTTTCACCCAGGAGATGGTTGTATTTTGATGCCACATTAATACCTCTATCCTACATGCTTATCAAAACCACTGGAAACCTACCTCAAGGCAAAGCAACCTGCTTACAGTTCAAGAAACAATTTTGCATCCTACTTCCAGGGAAATCCAAAAGTTTTGCTCACAGGAGGAGCACAATGCAGAAGGAAAGACATCACAATTTATTAAAAGTGTTACCTCTAAGATATTCTATATACAAAACAGATTATGTGCTTCAGCTGGACAGATTTATAAAATGGTTTGATGGCTCAGTCTACTTAAAAGGTAGTCTAAGCAAGCCATGACTGCACAGCCATTGCCACTAATCTAAAGGACATTAAAGTTTCCCTGGCTTCTTAGAAGCTATTATTTGAATTAAAAACCTTACCGTGAGACCATGCTTGGGAGAAAACATGGAAACATATTTCAGTTAATGGTTCAGACCCACCTTGTTTCCTCAAGAAACTGACCCCATACTGTAAATTCTATCTCTGCTGTACAGTGCATTACTTATAGCATATGAATTATGGATATTATAAACAAGCATTACAAAATGAAAATTCGGTTAACAATATTATAGAGTTTCCATTCACAAATGTAGTTCATGAGTTATACAAATTTTATGGCTCTTATCACCAATGAAAAAATTTGCATATCCCATCATGGAGTTCTTGCAAGAACCCATTCTGCATTTCTTATCTCAGGGCTTTTATGGTAAGAAATACTGCATTAGGCCCAGTAATTTACATTTTTCCAATAAAATTCTAAATACATATGCAGCAGCTCTTTACTGACTGGCTTCATGTTATAAATTATAAGCTTGGAAGTAAATACATTAGGGCAAATATTGATTTCTAGTCACCATGAGTGAGATTTTATCCTCATGTTGAATTATTGCACCTCTTGTCTTTTATGGCTGTATCCTATCTCCCAGTTACTATACTTGTGGCAAGTAAGTAAATAAATAACACCGCCTCACTTCTGACAGTTCAATTCATTCAGTTCCATGTGGTGGAAATAGCAGGTATGAGTCCATGCAAGGGTTTTCTAGCAGCTCTACTTGGACAGACATTTTGGAACCTACAACTATCATAAACGCTGCTTTCATCATCACATCACTAAGCATTGCAGGCTTTACTGTGGAAGTAGCAGATGAAGTCCACTGCCTGTTGGAAAATATTAGCAAAAAAAAGTAGCAGTAATGCTCTGGGATGTCATTGAATGAACAGTGCTTGTTCATTCCATATGCCTGCTCCATGGCTGTTCAGCAATTTTTTGGTTTAATGGATAATCTCAGCCTTTACTACCTTAGCCCTGTGATTACACATGGCGTCTGGTTAGTAAACAGGAACAAGGCACTTGGTCCATGTAAAAAAATCGAATAGAGAGCTCAAGTTGCAGTTACAATTGGACCACCCTCCATACTCCCATCACCCCTGCTTCAGAAGTGGCATTGAGACTCCCCAAAACAAAGCTCCAGTCAAGCCGGTATGGAAATATAATTGCTGCAACCTGTGGACAGAACCTATTGTCTGAAGAACTGCATGAATACAGCAAAATCTGCTCCTAAACAGAGGTGGGGAAAAAAAAAACAAAGAAAAACATCTTGGATACAGCAGTCCTCATCCTCACAAACCTCCTCAATGGAGACCAAGTGTGTGACAGCCCTCACTGTGCCTCCATCCCAGGGGGACTCTCCCTACCCCCAACCGTCCACTACAACCCAAATGCCACCTTGTGCCCTGACTTGCGACCACCCCAGCTCCCACACCCTCCCATTCACAGCTTGGCTGTGCCTTCCTTCCCAACTGCAACACAGTTTGTGGGGCAAGGAAATGGAGTGCCACAGCCTTTGCTTCCATAGCACCCAATGGATAGACACAAGAAAGGCAAAAGGCGTTGGAGGGACACAGCGATAGGACCAATGGAAGTATGGAGAAAGTTTCTCCTCTGATGAGGAAGGCCATAGTCCACCAGGCAGCAGGCTCCACAGGCAGGTGGAAGAAAAACACATGAATCCAAGATGCCCCAGATGCACTGGGTCATTCTCTTCTAGGTCTGAGCTGGGCAGCTGAGGTATGCCTGAACTCAATTATATTTGCCAATTCAATCTGCTTTCTGGGAGTCAACAAAACCCAAGCTGTTGTTCCAAATATTTATTAAAAAATAACTGCAAGTTGAAAAAAAAAAATCAATAAGCAGTCCAATGGCAGATTTATTACAGTTTTAACAGGTAAAGGGAATGAATTTACTTTATGAACAAAAATAGCAATAGGAAAGTATACCGAAGGATTCTTAATCAAATGATAAAATGGAAACAGCATATGCAATATATATTCATATATAAATATATTTGTTACATTAGTCTTAAATAGAATAAACAACATTCATCAGCAACATCCAAAAGTATTTATTTGTGGCAAGAGATTCATCTTCCTTCATGACAATACTGCCTCTCCATAAGTTTCTGTCCACTATGACAATGTTAGAGTTTGGGGCTAGAATAGGTATTCAACAGCACCAGGTCAAATCCAGAGCAAGTGATTTAAAACTAGTTTATAGGAGATCTCAGTGTCATTTCTGAAATTTAAGGCCAGATATGCAATAGGTGGAGTTGGCAGAGCACGATTTAAGCTGTGGGATCTCCTTGAAAGCTCAAATTTGGATTAAAGCTAGATTCCCACAGGGAAACTCTGGCACTGCTCAGATTCCCAGTTTAAGACACTTCCCTTTTTCTGTAAACAAATGTTAACAAAATAAACTCTCTGTACCCTGTTAACCATTTCTTAACATAAAAATAAGAGCTGCTTAGGTAGTTTTAAAATAAGTCAGTATAAAAATCTATTCTATCCTAAGTACTGTCTCTGTATCAAAGTGCTAGCAAATGGCACAGTGTGTTCTCTTTGAAGCCATGTTCCCCGCTTTTCTTGTCTCATATGGCAGACCTCAGCTCCAGCAGAACTGAGCTCAGGACTCCAACCATGGCAGCTGAATCAGCCCAGCTCCAGACTCACTCTTGGGCAGTCCTCACTTATACTGGGACAGTCAAAGCACTTCTGAACAGGTCGTGCCTGTGGACAGTGCTGATCCCAGACCCATCCCCACCCTGTGGGGTGGTGGCAGGGAGCTGCATGTGCAGGGAGCTGCTCAGGACCCACCCCCATGCAGCAGGGGTTCCCTGCAAAGACCTGGGCAGGAGTCAGGCTCAGAACCTACAGCAGAAGACAAGCTGATCCCCCGATCACTTTGCATAGTTTGGTTCAGCAATGACTCTCTGCGAGTCCTGGGGAGATGCCCTATCGTGCTCCTGCTGCTCCCCTTCCTACCAGGTGCTAGCAGAGACTCCCACAGCTTGCCTGTTCGGGACCTCTTTGGCTTACTTGGTTTGGTTCAAATGCTTGCTGGTTGTTACTTTGGAGCCTGACTAAGAAATAGTGCAAATGCAAGCTTAAAGAAAAAAAATACCACATTGCCTTCACTGAACATTCAGTTAAAAAGACAAGGATCCATAAGATGAAATCCCAGTTGTGGGATATTTGAGATATTTGGCAAACCTGTACAAGATTCTTCATGATTGTCTTAAAAGAGTGTATTTGGCTTGGTGCTAGATGCTTAAAATTATTTGCTAATGTGATTCTAACACTGCTGTGGCTAATTGCAAATGACTTTGAAGACTAGTCACAGAACACGGAACATCTCCTTGGCGCGACAGGACAAACACTCCCTGCAGTTATGGATTCCTTGGTGCTTTCCTTATCTGAGTTTCACTCAGAATGATTTTGCTTGTATGGAATGGTGTGAATTCATCCGGACTGGTTTTGCTGGAAGGCAAACGGACCACATTATTCCTGAGGGTCAAGATACCTTTATTTGGCCATGCTCAGGCAGATTAAGAGGCCAAAACAGAACTCATGTTTGATTCCTATTATGGGAGGCTGGCTGCAGTGCGTTTTAAAACAATAATCATCTGAAGTGGCTGAGATGTTCAAGTTTGAAACTTCATGAAGTGCCAGGGTGCCCTATAAATGCAGAGACCCCCTTGCATTGCAGCAACCTTCACCATGTGGCAGCACACATACTGCAGTCTTCACTGAAGCAATACACCATGCAATGTTTCTCGGCCCACTTCATAAAGGGGCTTAATTTCTCTCAGCTCCTCTTCGCCCCAAAAATCAGCAGAAGGGACATTCAGCAACAAGTTACTTTCAGCAAGCAACGCACAAACGGCTTGTTAACTTCACTAAAGCTTAGGCACTTAGCCTGCTCAGGGTTTTTCTAAATCCTATGTACCTCCACCTCTAGGCCCCTACATGCTATTGCAAAGTCTGGTTCTCAGTGTTTCAGGGTTCAGCCCTGGGAACTAGTCCTGCTTTGACTATGACCAAAGAGAGAAGACTGCACTCTTTGATGAGGAGCAGGGCTGACTGCTGTCCTGATTAGCCCCATGGGGCTCAGACCTGCTCCTCTCCATCACAGAGCTCCCACTGAGCCTCTCAGTACACCAGCATCAAGCCAGGTTTGCTAGCTTGAAGGTAGAGTTGCACCAGGGGAATTTTACCTGTTGATTTTATAGGACTGTTTCAAAGCAGGATCCACACATTTAAAACTATAAGGAGATGAATTCACAATGAAGCTAAGGAAAAAAAGAAGTCGTATTTACAGACAGCTGCTGTCATGTCCCCCCTCACTCCATTAAAGGAACAGCCTTATCACTGCCCATGTGCTTGTTTCTACTGTGATACTGACCTTCCCAGCACTTCAGGACATTGTTTCCAATGACACAGGTAACCAGAGTTCAGGCTTTAACTGAGAACTGATGCACGAATATGCTTAAGTAGCTCTCCTCTCCTAGCTCCATGAATTAATTACAGCTTTGTACAGGAATAAAATGGAAAAAAATTCTCCACTTCCTCCCCACCCCTCAACAAATTCATGTTATGTGGTGGGCAAAAGGAGAGGTGTTTGGAACAAAGATTTCCTTCCCCTTCTCCCTTTGTCTGCAAGTGTAAATATTACTGGAACTTAAAAGACGGCATCTGCATTAAACAGATGGGACTCTGCTATGTTCATCTTTTTTATGATGTTCATGTGGCAGGGACTTCTGAAAGACATTTGGAATGAATGCTGGCCATGACAGGATACTGCCTAAATTAAAATCAGGCTCCAAGTATCTTCCCGCAATTAGATTCTGTCATACATTATACTCTTACTCAGGGCCTGGGAAGGAGAGTGCAAGGATATTAATATCTGTAGATATTCAATTAATATGAGTGCATCAGACACTCACTAGGTCTGGCTTTTGCCTGCCTCACATCTAGCCCAGGCTAGCTTCTAAACCTTGAGAGAAAAGAAAAACGAACACACACACAGTGGAAGTCATCATGCCCATATGTATGCCTGCTGGCTAATACTGTTACCTAACTGAAAATGTAAAAAGTCATGCAGTTTACACTTTGTTTGCTATAGTTTGGGTTATGTTAATGTTAAAAAAACAGAATTCAGAGGGAGAGGAGAAAGGTTTGTTTGTAATACATGGTGATTTTGCCAGTTCTTGAAGGTTGCATTTCAAGCATAACTGCATTTCTCCGTGCACTCTGAACACTTCCCTTTTCGAGGGTATTGGCATACTTGTGGCAAAAGCAACCAAACCTATTAATTAGGCACACAGTGAAAGATGTCATATGAAAAAAAAAAAAAGAAAGGATAAAAGATCAGTCATTTCCATTCCGAAAATCCTTACTCAAAGCCTTGATGTCGCAGCCATAAGCTAAGCATGAAAAGTAGCAGACTCCTTCCTTGCGTGAGAAGCAGACTCCTTCCTTGCATGAGGGGCCCAGCAACACCAGCTGTGAAATGCACAAATAGAAAGGCTCTTATATATTATATATACAACTGTAATCCAGAATAAATAGTACTGTTTTGATTCATAAGTGTATTTCAGCTTGGTTGTTGTTGTTTGTTCCAGCTGGGGATGGCTTGCTTTTCATCCCTTCTGTCCCACCCTTGGACAGATCAATGAACAGCAGCCTGGGAGTCCGGAGTGTCAGCAGTATCCTTTTGTACTCCTTCCGGAAATTCTGGTTAAGAAGCCCATAGATCACAGCATTGAGGCAGCTGTTAAAATAGGCCATAAAATAGCTCAGGACAAAAAGCCATTCTGGAATGTGTGGCTGCACTTTTGAAGGATTAATTGAAACAGCAAGGCCAATAAAGTTTAACGGTCCCCAGCACACAGCAAAAAGGACAAAAACCACAAACATAGTCAAGAAATTCCGAATGTCAGCTGCTCTGAGCTTCTGCTTGCAGTCTTGTCTCACCCGCTGTTTGACTTGAATCACCAAAATCCAGATCCGTAGGTAGCAAAATGTCACAATGGACAGTGGGACGATAAAGTGAACCACCACCACTGTGATGGTGTATGATGTACTCACCGTCTGGGCAAAGGTGCAGGAGTAAATCCGGGGGTCATACTGCAAGGAGCCAACGAAGAAGTTTGGCACAATTGCCACCACTGTGAGTATCCAGGTCAGGCAAAGATAGCAGCAGGTGTTCTTCAGGTTGAAGAGCTTATCATACCGAAGGCTGTGGCAGATGTAGCAGTAGCGGTTGATTGCAATCGCTGTGATGTTGAAAATGGACCCGATGACACTTAAGCCCATCAGGAACCCGCTTATCTGGCAATGAACATTTCCCATGGTCCATCCATTATGGAAAATGGCACTCAGGATCAGAGGGTATGGATAAATGGCAACTACAAGGTCTGCGACAGACAAACTGACGACAAAGATGTTGCCTACAAAAAAGGAGAAGAGACTGTGAGAGGTTAGCATAGGTCCAGATAGACAACTTGCAACTCAGAACTCCTCTTTAGGCCTAACTCTTCTCACAGGCTTCACTCTACCTTCCATTTGGAATTTGAAACCCTGGAAAATAAGACTTTGCTCTACTAGTGACAGCAATGGAGAGTAACTAGGCATGATTAACCTGCATATTCCTTCTTAAGAAATTTCTAAACTAGAAGCGTTACCCTTAACTCAGCTATAGCTGTGGGTCAGGCTCCTGCATTCCTCTAAGTTGTGTAGGAGAGAAGGATTTTGCTCTCCTTGTTAATCAGCCAGCACGACTGTAGTCACCAGGAAGCCACCCAGCATTCACTGTCCTGCAGAGAACTTAACTCCTTCAAATACTATATAAGACACAATACTTTCTATACATCACACAGTGACACTTTACATAAGATCTGTCCATCATGGGCCAAAGAATTGGAGCAGGCAGGTTAAGTTTTCAGTGGTTTATTCATTGTACTGATAGCAGTTGCACAGGAAAGGTCTTTTTTGGTCTTTTGGATGTGAACAGGTATATTTTCACCAGAATTTCTGCAGCGTTCATGCTAAGGAGCATGTGTTCTTCCAGGAGCCATGGTGCAGCCAGCCTTTATGTGCTTATATTATTTGTTATGTTTTCCTGTTCCTTTAATATTAAAGTTGTCCAATGCAATATGGAAGGTCAGTCACTCCTATGCTGTCTGGGCCTGGGCAGGGGATATGATTAATAAGCTGCTCTCGGCCACCTCTGCAGGGTATATGCTGCAGGTTGTTCATTTAGGCTTTAAAACAAAGCGAGTTGAGAGTCTGTGCAAACATAAAATAATTTAAGCCTTGCTGGATTGAAAATGGCACATTGCATGGGACACCACCTGTCAACTCCACTATGCAGAGAAGCCGCCAATGACCTGAGCCACCAGTGACTTCCTAACAGCAGTTACTACTCATTCTGAGTGGTGTATTTTTAGGTAGGTAAAAAGCCTTTCTGTTCAGTTTGCCAGTCAGAGTAGAGGAGTGCATTAAGAAAGGGGCCTTGAGGTCTTCTGGGAACTGGTGTAACTACAGGACCAGCTATAATGATGAAAAGGACATCTGTCAATATTCAGCTTTTTGATGACTAGACAAATTGTCATTTCAGGAGTAGCTCAACATTGCAGTTAGAGGACAGCACTCTAGAAAAAGTAGTTGTTTTTCCTGACTCTACTACCTTCAGGTATATCTGCAATGTCAGGAAGGAAAATATTACTAGAGTACCAGTAGAGGTGATGTTTAACACATTTAAGGTGTTAACACCTATGCTCCCATGTTACAGGCAATATCCCAGCCAACTGATCACACCTGCACCTTCTCTTCAAATCGTCATATCCTGCTGTCTACCAGATTATATGAAAAAAAACACTAAAAAGAGGTCTTTTTCTGTAGTATCCATGAAAGTATTCTCCGAGATATCAGTTCAGCTAGGTCACTGGCTTCAGTATTTGGAAAATACACCCAAGGGCTGGCAGAAATCATGGCTGCATTGCCGTTGCAGTTGGCTCATCACTATGCTTGTTGCCAACAAAAACTATCAGGACAAGTAAACAGTTCGTATCAGGCAACAGAGTCCACTTTACGCTGACTGGAAAATAGTCCAGACTTGAGAATAGCCCACGGCAGTGTGGAGCTGAGAGAGCTGACACAAAGCATCATTTACAAATAAGTATTAGCAGAGGTCCTGTGAAGTGCTGAAATTTTTTGAGAGAGACATTTCAAATACACAGGCTTACCACAGCACACAACTTCTGTGGCTGCTGTGCCTCAGTGTTGCTTTTTTGCTGATTTAATATCTTACTTAGAGCTTTTTAAAATGCAATCACTGAACCTGGTCCCCATATAATTAATTCTATTTATGCCCACTGTCAAGGGCAGAACCACCTGTGGTTAGGCTTAGTGCTCATGCAGGCACCCTAGAGAGGGAATGCTCTTCTGCAGCAAACTTTCTATTCATTCGATCAAAAATACACACTTCAACAAAAACCAACATGTGTCCCCAGCACCACAACTTCCTTTTGGAAAGGTTTTCCAAAGCAATTTTCAAGACAGCAAAACAGAGACAGAGAGGTATCAGCAACCCAATTTAGGAGACTTCTAGAGGATGCTGGAGACAGACTCCACTGATGGGACTACAACCCTCCTTCTTCACTGGACTTGTCCTGCTTGGATACACATTTACATACACAGGAGGTTGGAGAGCAAGCCTCTGCATTTGCTGGGGATGAAAGACAGCCACATTCAACACCCAGTTCCGAACCAGGCAAAGCAGAACAAAGCTGGATATTTCCTACTTAAGACAGCATATCAGTGGATTTAATCCAAATCTTAGCAAATTCATAGGGAAAATTATTAGCTTCACATCACTGCCAGCTGCTGGGACAATTGAGCAGTCTCTGTCAGTCTTTCTTCACTAACTTGAATAGTTGGGAGGAAGTAAAAAGAGAGGGAGAAAAAAATGTATAAAAATAATATTCACAGGACAGACTTAGTAGTTTAGATTCAATCCAAGAGCACAGTATTGTGTGTATTATTTTGACACCACTTCATTGCATATTGCTCCAGCAGGGAGAAAATGAGATGGTTTTATCAAGACAAGAATAATCTCCTCCTTCACTTGGAGAGCAAACCTGCCATCCTCTGCTCTGTGATTTCACCTTGCAGTCTTGGCTCTCCTATCAGCTAGAGGGCCTATCACCCCAGCAGAGTGTCAGGTCCCTGAAAATAAGGTCAGAAAAGTTCACTCAGTACTGTTTCACAAAAACAAACCCATCTTCCATTTTATTTGGCAATGTGATCAACTTCAAATTTTTCTTCTGGTGAGATGAATGTGAAGGTCAGACCCATATAATAGACACTTGCCAGTCAGTCCTGAAAATCAGTGCATTTTTAACAACTGAATACTTAAAAGAGGGGGCACATTGTATGCCTCAAAAGCAGAACATGCCCTTCAAAGTATGGGAACTGACTGCTGGCTGATAATTAAAATAAGAGTGCTCTGAGTTAAACATTGCTTCAGCCTCGCAATCCCTAGTTTGCTGTGAGACCACTGTGTAGTGGGCCCTGCATCCAAAGGCTCACATCCTTGTCCTCTGTAGGATGAGATCAGACCCTCACTCCCAAAAACATTGCAGAATGGGAAGCCATCTAATGTGTGGCTTTTAGGGAAGGTAAAGAACAGTCTCCTGCCAATGATCTTCACCACTGTATTTTTTTTTCCATTTTTCCACTATAAAACAAAGGAGTCCTGCCCATAAATAATACCAGCAGGACTTTATCTCAAATTTAAAATTATCTGCTTCTGTGACACTATTTTCAGTTGTATCTTTTCCTTTTTTTTGGCATGTGACTATATTTCCTCATTAGCTTTCACATTTTCCATCCTGTTTTTAACTTCTACTTAGTATAAATTGGTTTGTGTGCCACTGTGCTCTATGCCCCAGTTATGGAGTCGTACATGAAGAAGCATGAATGGTGGAGAAAGGCAAGTCTGTCACAAGCACACTGGTAATACAGAACTGGCCACCTTTTCAGAGAAACTAAATCTTTTTATATTACAGAGGTCCAACGCAAAGCTATACATTATAGAGGTATAATACACAAATTGTTTGGGAAAAAAACCCACAAAACAACCTGAAGCCCAGCAGCAGAGCAAATTATAAGCATGTGCAAGTAATACAAAAGGGAATTTATCCCAGAACATCTTCTGCCCTAGTAATCCTGCCTTTGAGTTCCTCTCCTCCCTCCCATACTTCTATAATCCTGTTTCTGCTCACTCTTAACAGCCTGCTCCTGTATTCCAGCAGTTCCCTGGCCCTGCCTCTCATTTTGCCTGGATTGCCCAACAACACAGGTTATCTGAGGACTTACTGTCAAGTCCTGGTGCTAGGAAACGTGGAAATACCACAATGAGTTCTGCAAGTCAATACAGCACATATGTAAAGGTCTTCAGTGGCAGGCTGCCCAAACAGCACCTGACTTTCATACAAAAGGACATCATTCTTCTACAGAGATTAACTGAGCATCACTGTACAAATACAAGGGTCATTGGCCCTGCCTGCCTCAAGAGGCTGGTGGAAATCCCTCCGTGCACAAGCTCCAGTTGCAGAGATCTAGCCTCTCCCTGCTGTTCCCACACAGCAGCTGTGGGCTGTCCTTTAGTATACATAGGCTGTGTTTTAGGTATCCTGAACCTAGAAGCAGGGTTAAAACGGGGGGGTGTAAAATATTTTTCTGAAAATTGGCTATTTTTCTACATCTCAAAATGTCCAGAGCAAGCACCCGAAACTCTTGTTTTCTGTTATCCATATAAAGCTCTCTTGCTGAAATATTACAGAACTGTTTGCTTCAAGTTAACAAGATACAGATGCTCAATGCAGCCTGAAGTTAACACTGTTAACTGTAAACCCAATGCTCAAATTGAAATGTCCTGAGTGACAGGAGTTGTACCAAAGCAGAGACAGTTTTGCAGATCAACTTCTCTTCTGGCAGAGTCCAGCTCCAACTAAGAAGGAAAGAGGGCTTTGCTGTCCAGGTTGCCCCTTCCTGCCAGCCACCTTGCAGGCATCCAATGTGGTGCCCAGAACAGCATTTTGAGCCAAACAAAACCACATACAACAGCCTCAACGCCAGCAGGTGAGAGCTGACCCATGAGCATGATGGACATGAGTGCCATGGGGGCTCACTGCATAACCAGTCCCCACGCTGTCCCAACCTCTTCCCAGCAGTGAGGTCAGATCCTGGTGTCTGCCCAGCTGCAGCCAGAATAACCAACAGTTGTGGAACTGCAGGCATAAAAACCTATGTTGATAAAAAAAAATTATACACAATGACATAATGCTAAAAGTTTATTGGGGTGGCTGGTATGTTTGTGGTGACACCTTACTATTTGTGGCTTATAATAAAAAGCATCTTAAACTTTATGTTTGTCCTTTCAGGTTTTATGAAAAACTCAACAGACTCATGTCTACAAGGAGATAAACTGGAATGAAGTTGACACATCAACCTCAGAGAGAAACATATAATAAGGTTCAGTAAACAATTTAACGGGCCATGACTGTAAAGCAAGCCTCTGATGACCACTTACCATAACCTAATACTCTCTATTTAACCTTCCAAAGCTTATGCTCACTGCAAAACAGAAACAAAATGTACTGTTTGCCCCAAGCAAAAGGATGAAGTCATAAAAGCTTTATTCAGCATGCAACAAGATGCTTTATTAGCTCTGATAGCCGCCTTTTCTTGTTTGTTTTTACCTGCCACTCACTGTGTGTTTGCTTGTATTTCACTAACCTCCAATCTGCAGACATGAAGTGCATGCTTGATTCTGCAAGCTAAGTGGCAGTTCATAGAAAACGCTTTCAGACCAACTTTGTTCTTAATATAATATAAAGATACCATTAGGCATGTCAATCATATTGACCATATACTGCTGTAATTTAGACAGATAATAATACTGTGGTGTTTGGGGATCCTGATCTTGTAGCCCTCACTCTGACAGGCGTTTCTTACATCACAAACTCTAAAGGATCACTCCAGGGAAGATAGTGTTTACCCCATCAAAGGGCAGTAAGAACCATCCTTCTATAGGGGACTATGACTCATGCCACTGCTCCATGCAAGTGCTTGGCTTCAAGGACACTGTGAACACCTCACACGCAGCAACAAAATGGCATATGAGAAATCCCAGACTGTTAATTGTTATCTGTTTTCAGTATTCTGATAAGCAGTGATGCATCTAACATGCCTGTACAACAGTCCAGCGTGTACTTAACCATTTTGACAACTGAAAATTTTGGACAGGAGAGCACAAGTGAAAATCAGAGAAACTCTCCCTGAGATCCAGGCAAGAGAAAAAACAAAAAAGATCTGTTGTTCAATTCATTAATCCATAAACTTTAATTAAGGATTTTATTTGTGTATTTAGGGAGTCTGTTCAAAGAGAGGAATAAACAAAAGAAAGGAAAAAGCATTCAATCAATTATCTGTTATCATTACTCTATCAGGATTCAGAGGGGGATAAAGCCTGGTTTCCTGCAGTCAAACAGACAATGCAGTTGGGCTGCCAGCTGGTCTCAAATTCTGACTGTGCTGCATAAAACGATACAGAGGGTAATGAACAGACAGGACAGGAGGTATTGCCAGCCCACAGCATCCTTAGGGTGTAAGGTCAGAGAACATAGAAATACCCAATTTAAGGACACCATGAAGGTCCTAGACAAAAGCATAAAACTCGAGGATAATTTAACTTTTTCCTGGCAAAAGTCCTTTGAGATCTCTCAGCACAATTGTGCAGCCAGAAACCAGCAGTATACTCTGGGCTACCAACCATTCCCTGGTTTACTGGCATCATTCCCTATGGGAAAACTGGGCACTTAGTGCTGCTCCCTGCCTCGTGTCAGCCCTGCATCCATGCCGGAGCAAGGCCAAGACAGAGCAGGAGACAGTCTGCACAGAGAACTCAGCCTCCTCCTGTGCCCTTCCATGACCAGACATTTCAGCATCACTTTGGCATCACAACTACAAGCTTCATTAGCCATCTCATCAGTATCTCGCCACCGTTGCGTGAAAGCTGCCTTTCCCTCTGGATCTGCTTCCAGGAGGAGGAGAAAAACCTCACGGTATTTACTGAAGTAGAAAGGACCAGCTCCCCAGCACTTCAATTACATTTATTTTGTTATGCACTATATATTATTTTGGCTGATGGTTAAAGAAAGGAATTGCTTATACTGCTAGGTAGAGGACTGGATTATGGGATTTTCGACTTACTTTTAGGTCATGACCTTTTAATTGTCTTGCTGTCAAAAACATATTTGAGCCATGCCTTCAGCAGCTCTAATTGAATGCAGCGAAGGGCAATCATTTGCAGCATTTACACCCCAGAGATTCATAACTTTCATTTGGCTAAGGCCAGCCAGATTTAAAGTTGTATCTGAGCTCAGAAGTTTGTGGAAATGGGCTGGAAATTAGACCCTGCTTGCATGATTTCATATCTTTCCTTATATCACTTACCATAACATTGGAAACAATGTAAAGGAGGTGATTCTTCCCTTGGTGGATATTCACTCTACTGAATAAAAATTATTTTAATTACGTCTTCTTCTGGACCTTTAAAAAGAGGTCAGCCCTCTTTTGGTACTAATGCAGAGCAACTTCCCCATTTTCAGAGCTTCAGATATTTGAAAAACAAAAAGAAGTTTTAGACCGTCTCAGAGAAACACTGTTTGGAAAGCTTCCCCCTGTTACTCCACATTAATCCTAACACGTCCTGCTCAGCTTAGGCACACCTTCCCAAAAAGATCATCTGAAAATACTATAAAGAAAAGGGAAACTATGTAAAGTTGACATTTTACCTACCTCAAACAATTGTCAACTTTTTAAAAATACCATTTTCTGTTCATTTATGTGCCTTTTAATGACTTCTTGTGTTTTCCTGGAAGTTCTGACCCTTCACATGAGGGAAAACCACGATGCTGCAACTCTTCTGGATCTCTAAACTTAGCTCTTGTTAGTGTGATGTTTCTCCTGGATGCAATTATGGCAACTGGATCTGCTAGTAATGGAGGACAAATAAGTGGTGGTCTTGACCTAGCTCTTAAAATATACACAAAAAGTGCTAAACAATTACCCCTTCTGGTTATGTGCCCCAGACTCCTGCCATTTAACTGTTACAACCATCAAACTCATATCCTGCAGTAAGGTTATGAGATAGCAAACCAATCAACTTAAAAGCTCGGTTCTTCCCTGTATCACTTCCAAATGCTTAGGGTAAAGATGGGCTCGGAAACACTGCCTGCCCTCACAGCACATCCCAGCAAGGCTGATGGAGAGCAAGTGTCAGAGGCAGGAGGTCCTTGGGGCCACCCTCCAATTTACACTGACCAAGAGGAAGCCTCAGCATCTCCATCAGTGCCAGCTGAGCCCATGTGGCACTGGCTGCAGTGTCTGACTCTGCAAGGACAGCATGGCTGATGGCTACCTATTTCCTTCAGCAGCTTCTTGTGGGAGACAACAGGTCTTTGGCAAGAGTCTAAACAAAACCTCTTGCAGCCACCGGACAGCGAGTCCAGGTACCCAAATTCCAACTTGATACCCTGGCTACCAGTGCCACCCTCTGAATTCCAGCTGTTCACCCTCCTTTTCTGCCTGAAATCGCTGCTGAGTGGTACTATGTGATTTTAAGCAGCTGCCTAATTCCCAGCCAGGCTGTGTAGGGAGTGCAGGCTGATGCCCTTATGTTTACACTCAGACACTGGCCACATGAACACAGAGACGAGCTTTACCAGCCCACATTAACTCCAAGCCTGGTTTGTAAAATGCTCTGAAACAGGAAAGGCCCTGTATAAACATAAATGTGAATTATTACCAGCATCCTTTGAAATGACAAACCAGCAACCATCCTCTCCCAGTCCCAGCAGCTGTACCGCCACCATTTGCCATCTGTTACTATTCTAAAATAAAATCTGTGAACTCAGGCTTAATAGACTTAGTAATGCTCTTTTGCTATTGGTGCTGGTCAAAGTGTGTTTCTGGCCTGGAAAGGAGCTATGTGCAAGCAACCGATTCCTAGGCAGCTGTCAGGCAGAGCATATAGTCAGATCTGAACACACAGCTGATTTTGGTGATAAAAATCATGTCTGACTGCCCTGGTGAGCCCTGCTGAACCAACACAGCTGAGCCCAGGAGCTGGCTCCTGCTCCTCCTTGTGCTTCACCAGCACAGTTTGTCAACTAAACCTTAGTGACAGCACCAGTCACTACACTCATGGACCTCCACTGCAAGGAGCAGATATTACCCTACCACAGCTAACAGCTTGTTTTGGCCTCTCAGCTTTGCAATCCCAGGGATGAGTCTCTCTCCAGTCCCAGCTCTTTCTGGTTAGTTGGTGGGGATTGGAGGCAATTTTTTTCCTTGTAAATCTTTTGGATTGCGTATGGAAATGATGAAGCTATTAAAAAAAAAAAAAAATACCACACAAAAATGTTTCTATCAGTGAAGGACATTTATCCTTTAACTCATTCTGGACCAAATCTTGTCGAAGTCTGCTACAGGCAACACTTTTTCAGCCTGTGGCTGCTCTGCTGGTTAAGCCTTAGGACAGACCAAAGAAGTTGTGAGAGGTGAGGACTGTCCAAAGCAAAGAGGTGGAGACTCAAAGCAGCCAGCTTTCCTGTGAAGACTTAGAGATGCTTTTTATAAGGGTTTCTTGGGCACATATATAGGTTCACTTCTGGGCTGCATTAGGTGCTCTAGTACCAAATTCAGATGCCCTGTTCAAGATACACCTTAACATCCTTTTTAAAGATTCAGAATAGAAACAAAGTAGTATTGTACAGTACCCAACTTCAGGAGAGAGCAAGATGAGCTTAGACCGTGGTCAGACTGGACACAGACCAGCACAACACAAAATGCTGCCCCAAATCCAGCCTTGCTTTCTAATGGAGGCTTAGGACAGATGTCTAACACATACTGATCCTGACATTAGTACCTCCTCTAGCACCCTGTCCAACAAGAACAAGACTAACATAAAAAAAAGTCAGTTGCCATATAAAGACAGAGGCCATTTTTAGACAAAAAAGTAATCAACATATGAAATAACTAAGCCTAAATCAATAATTAGAGGAATAGTAATAGAAGAGTTAAGTTAACAGAACAGAGTGATGCTAGGTACACACGCTAAGGCAGAGCAGCTCTGCTCTAAGCGTCCTCAACTCAGGGATGCTAAGATGGGCTCATGTGCCCCAGGGAAGCTTATCTGCTTTTCCCACTCTGGGTTGGTCTAAGGAGGGCTGTTTCCCTTCCCAGCAAATCTTGCCTCTGAAGAGGAAGTTCATGAATTCCTGTTCTCCACTGCCAAGACAGATTAGTCTGTGCCATACAGACTATTTAGCTGAAAGGCCTTTCTCATCTGTTTTGGAGAAGGTAAACAAATGCCATTCCTTGAATCAGAATCTGATCTCACATAGGTAGGGCGAATCTGAAACAAACCCAGTGCAAGTGGGCTTGTCAATCTGCTACCTCTGCAAGCTGTCTTGAAAAGCATGAAATTCAAGTTGTACCGGCCTGCACTTTTCTTACAGTATTACAGGGCAAATCTTAGGTTTATTAATTAAGAAAAACTGTCCTGCAAGCAGGTGTCAAAGCCCAAAGAAAGGGCAATGCAGGGATGTAAGGAAGAGAGCCATCATGCAGGGATCTGCAGGATGCAGAACTTGCAGCGGGGAAGCAGACTTGCTCACCGGCAAATGAACACCGCAGTCCGTCGTAACAGAGCTGCATTTAATTTGCCTTAGCTGTTAAATCTGTCCTCACTGTAATTACACAGCATCCACCTCCTCTTGCTATAAACAATGCGTTGAGTAAACATGCTGAAAACATGGCTGGCAGTAGATGGAGGGAAAGCAGGCCTGTTTCTCTCCACTTTACTCTCCCCTTAGCACTCATATATTCTCTGGACTTAACCTACTTGGGGCTTCCTGTCTGACACACCCTGACACCCCATGATATGATCAGTAAAAGGCTAGATGCCTTCTTAAACCGAAGCTGGCCTTCTAAAGACCCTCCTCAACTTGGGCTTGGGGTGAGGAATTCACTGGCCAAGCAAAGACCTCACTGATGATGACTCGTGGGCAGGGGCTAGCACACCCTGCTCTCAATGGAGATGGGCTGAGCACATACCAGTTTTCTCTTAAATGGCTTTTTCACCAATCACTGTAACAAACCAGCTCCTTTCTGCTCATCTTTTTAGCACTGAAAAGAGAGGGTCTGCTACTTAAGTACTGAACTGAATAGAGGTTACCTAAATGAAGTCTCAGGCGTTAGAGCAGTAGCAGGATGATAATCAGGGTAGGATCTTTATTCTGCTTCTGCACAGCAGTTGCCACTAGAGTTAGAAAAAAGAAACATAATTGGGATCCCATTTATCTCCAAGGTGATAGCCTCATTGTAGGCTACAGCATGGTCCTGGTATGCCGCTTTTCTTCTGATGACCTTATTACACTTTTTTCCAAATACTTTGTGGCCAAAGTTATAAAAGCAAGTTATACCAAAAAAACCATGGGGTAGCTTCAGTCCACTCCATGGACATTCCTTCCAGCCCACATTTTTTTCTCCTGTGGTCTCACACTGGACCTGGCAGTGAAGCAGGTACTGCCACAGTACACACGTGCAGTGAGGATGAGGCTGGAAGAGAAATGGTACCATAAGGGAAAGGAAAGCAGCATATCTGGGGGAAGCTACTTACATTCCTGTGCTTTGTCAGTCCTCCAAACCCAGCATCCAGCCCCATGGCAAGGAAAGAGGTTGAGCTACCTGAATTACTGTTCACCCAGCCTTCACAATCTGCTAGGAAGAGGAGTAATATTCCTTACATTACAGATGGGGAAAGAAAGAGACCCAAGGTTTGATGGCTTTGTCAGGACTATGTGAACTGTAACTGAAAATCTGTTCTGGACTTCCTGGTTCATTCACAACTATTTACTAATCACATTGGAAATGAAGAGTTTCTTTCACCTGGGAAGGCTTCAGGGACTCTAATACAATTGCATCAGCAAAAGTCCAATGCAAACAGTTAAAGCTGATTCAGTAAAAATAATAATGATACTGGAAAAAATTACTTCAAAAAAACAATGCATGCCCTAAAGGACCTTTTCCATTTTCCCACAAATAAGTCCAAAAACAGTGTTTCCCAGAACATCAGCAAAAGCTTCACTCCAGATATTCCACAGGGTTTACAGGACTCATGTCAAGGCTGAGTACAGGATGGGCAACAAGAAACGATGGATGACATGAGAAACTTGGACTAGGGAGTCCCAAATGTATTGCTGGACGGCATCTGCTTCTGGTTTTTTTCCTAATGACTTATGAAACTTAATCATCTTTGAGGTGCAATGGGTGGGTATATTAAAAGAGAAAACATGTTTTTGCAGTAAAGTCCACAGTAAACATGTTCCAACATGAGCTCATGTGAACAAATGGTTCAAATGGGTGTGCTCTAACACTGATCTCAAGAGGGAGTCTAATGGTTGCTAATATCCAGCTGGCTTGAAGGAGAATAAAATTTCATGGACTGACACCTAAATTACTGGAGGAACCTCTTGAAGTAAGTAGCCATACTTGTAGGCAGCAATACACACATTAAAAGGAAGATCTTGCACTTGTGGATCATAACTGACAAGGCTGGCAGACACCTCTGGCATCGACAGCTTCCAGTACGAGAGCATCGCTGGATTCTGCTCTTACACAATGTTTTGCCCTCAGCAAAAAACACGAAAGAATAAAAGATGCTGAAAAAAAGGCCATCCATATAAGCCAAGGAAACTCTGAGGTACTTAGTTCAATTGCCTAATCCTGAAGTACCCCTCGAGTCCTACTTTCCCATCTGTAGTGATAAGGGCAGGCCTACTTTCAGAGTTGTATAATCACCATCAAGTGATGGTGCTTTTAGTGTCCTCTTAAACTTTTCCCCCCCTTTCCCTTTTTATCTCTATTGAACTTTTCTCAGCAAGAAGTAAATCACAGAGATTTCTTCTCTCTGAAACTACTTAACATCCATACCAGGATACTTCAAAGTGGTAACATGTAACTTGAGCCTTATGACTCCCATTCTGAGCCAGGGAGGCTTAGCAAGGGCTGCATGCAACCCTTTAAATGCTAACCCCGAGTAGACATTTTAAGCCAGTTGGTGGTTGGTAAGGAAGACTTTGCTCCCCCTTCAGTGTTTGTATGGCCAAGGGTATGACTATGAAATCCATCAGTGACAATAGACCTGGAAGGGACCCTGGGAGGTCAGTTGACCATCCCCCTCAGGCACAGCGTCTCCTCCTAAAAATTACTGACAAGAAGCAACATTTCTAGAACAACATTGCCCTTAGTGAAATCCAAGCTGCCTTCCACCCTGCTTGCAAAAAACCAAGGTTTTAGGCATGTGCTGGTTGAGCAAGCTCAGAAACAAAGGAATAACTCAACAGCACTTTCAAGTCAGCATGACCTCCCCCCAGGCAGGGGCAAAATAGGGCAAGAGCTACAGCTTTTCACATTGCCTTTTGCTCCTGAACTGCTGGAATTTCTATGAGTTTTAGAGGACATGCTTTCATTTGCCATCCTCTCCAAAGACAAGAGAAATGATCAAGATTCCTAAATTTCTAGAAGAAAAACCTCACTCACTCTATGCAACTTCCAAAAAGCCCTCTTCTCCACTTCTAGACTTTCTTTATCTAACAGCAGCATTTTTTAAAGAGCTGTCATTCATTAAGCATAAGCTATTCCTGCCTCCCAGTGTCTTCAGAACCATTTGTGACCCTCCATGTCCTCTCCCTCTCCTTAGTAGGATTCACTGATATTTTTCATTTAATTGCTGAAATCCCATGTTGTTATCTGTCCCCAATGAAGTATTTTTGTTTATCAACAAACTCCAAAGTTACAGAAGATTTAAGGATGAAATGAAGCATGCACTTAATAGAGTCTTCTAGCAAGAAGTCCTTGTGTCCAAATGCAAACACCAATGTCACACATTCATCATGAAATCTTAAGGGTATTTGCAATATCACATATGATTAAAAATACCTTCCTGAAAGGGGGGTGATTTGGCAGGGTTAAAAAGGACAAGAATTTCTAGTCCTCAGCAGGAGTGTAACACAGGAGTATCAAGGTAAGCAACAAAAACTCACAGCATGTTGCCTACCTCCTTCTTCATAGGGAGCCCCAAAGGCAAGCTGTTAGAAATACAGACAGGACAGGGAGATCTAAGGTGAGTTTAGTGTGCACTGCAAAGACTTTACAGAAATTCTGTCAAAAAATTTGCTTGGCGCATTGCCGGAAATGGATGAGAGGTTTGCACATTAACAAGAAACTGAGTGGAGTCCAGCAAATGCTCTCTGCTTTCTGAGCAGAGCTGGCAGCGTGGTGTGATATGGCATGCATTTCCCTGTCAGGCATGTGAACACATCAACATTAGCTGTACATTCATTTAGGCAGCTCAAGAAACACCTCTGAGAGCAAGGAGGTCATCAGTCTGGTAGGATCACCCTTGCACAACCATGTGAAGTTTTTAACAGACTCAAATAGCTCAGTCTAGTATCTGTATATATTCTAAGGAATCCAGGGAGTTATTTGTAATGTCAGAGCTAGAAGGAATCAGGATTTGCAGCTTCAGTAACAGCTGTGCACAAAATAACAGAGACCAGCTCTCGCAGCAAACTCTCCAGTCTGAGCCACCCAAGAACCTCCCCAGGGGCATGACGTGCCCAGGCTATCACATCACCCAGCACTGGCCATCACATCTCCCCGGCTCCAGGATGGGGAAGATGCACCCCAAGGAGCACGAGCCCATCTCTGCTAACTCAGCAGATGTACCAGCCTTCATTTGGGAGCACAGTGGGGAAACACACCGTGTTGACTGCACCACAATGAAAAACAGACCAAGAGCGATTGCCAGAAGCCAGCGTCTCAGCACCAGGAGTGCAGGGCATGGAGTTTAAGTGCTAATTAGGAGATGGCAGTAGCAAAGGGCAGAACAGGAGAAGAGGCCAGCTTTGGTTCCTGTGGGAGTTCAAAGTCTTTCCCAAATTCAGCTACATAACCCATCCTTTAAAAGGAGAGTGATGGCTTCTTCTACATTAGCGACAAAGCAGAAACTCTCATGCCAGCACTGCCTTCTGATACTAACTGTCCTTTTATCATTTATTCAGGAATAAAACTCTAACAAGGCAGATTTATATCAAATGACAAATAACAGCTGTGGGAAAAGAAAAAAGTGTCGTACTTCATTAGAACTCTGTAAGACTCTGACAGCCAGAAACACACTGCCAAAGTGGCAAATACAGCCGAAAAGACAAGACAGAACTCACAGCAGCTGTTAAACCAAATGGGAACTTGTTAAAATTAAGGGCCATTTTCCCTCTTTCATATTTAGTCTCAAAACACCATGTAAAGAAATTCAAACTCTTATAAAGACAGGCTGAATCATTAACGCAGAAGTGACACAAGACCTTTGAGAAGATTTCAGATTAAAAGGTAACTGTTAATACCCAAGCGATTCCTAAAACTCTATGAATATGTTAATCTGGCATCAGCTGGAACCGTCCAATATTAAAGTAATAAATCTTACCAGACTAAATTTTACTGTTACTCACTTGGTGTTACAATAGTCCTTAAAAATATGCAAACATTCAACATGGAGGATGCTGATGGGTCTGTAACATCAATACCAAAGCCGTGCTGGACCAGACCACATGTTTCCTTCTTGCCAGATACATCGAGGCCATACCTGCCCCCGAGTATCAGCACTCCCAAATTCTCTACACCACCAGGCACTGGTTTCACCCATGAAGGCTTCTGGGATTGCCAGAAGGGAACAGGAGTACAGAAGGCTTACACAAGTCACACCTGAAGTTGATTTTGTAGAGGTACCACAGCAGCTACTGAGAAATGCTCAGGACTGAAAAGTATCCTGCAAGCCAAGCTATACATTTTGCCTGAAGAATGCTGATTTCCAGAGGGGATGGGATGATTCTACTTCAATCAGGCTCAAAATAAACATTGAAAAACCAAATAATTTAAATACGTAACCAGCCAGCCAGCCCCAGATTATCCCACAGCGTGAGGGTGCAGTGCTGGCAGGTTTTGATCTGTATTTCTTTAGAGGGCAGGAGGTGATCGCACTGTGTAATTCTGCATTTAATTAGTCAGAGCTAGCCTCATATTGGAGGACCAACTGTAAAGACAAACAAAAGACCTATTCTTGTTTCAAGCAAGGACTTTCCCAGTTAATTGCCATGTAGCCTTGAGCAAACTGCTCTCTGCATGTTTCAGCTTCCTGCTCTGCCAGCAGAAGATCTGCCTTCCTTGCTTTCACTGATGATTAAAAGTCAAAGGATGTCATTCAGTGGAAGGCAGAATAGAAATAGAAATTAAAATATTTCTGATGTGCTCACCTTTTGGCTCTTGGGCAGTTCTCCCAAACTGAACACTTCATTTTGAAAAGCCCTGTGCAGAGCAGTCTCAGGAGCCTGCAATATTCAACGATAACTGAAAGAAGCAGGATAAAACTGGCAGAAGCACAGCCCTATTTACCTGTCCTGGCATTCCCCTCAGTCCCCCAAACCAGCAGGGAGTTAGATGAGATATGCTGAACTGCAGCACATGCAACTGTAAATTCAATAGGCAACACTCTTCCCATGCAACTAGATGGAGTCATTACCCCACCATAGTACCAGAAGCACATTTTTCTGCTAGACGTGCTGTGACTGGAGCTGCTGGCCCTGGAAAAGGACAGAGCTAGCTGGGTTAACAAACATCACTGAGGATTCATAACAGCGGTCTGAATCAGAAGAGCCCTTGACTAACTCCT
Source organism: Pandion haliaetus (assembly GCA_013401275.1). Taxonomy (NCBI): domain Eukaryota; kingdom Metazoa; phylum Chordata; class Aves; order Accipitriformes; family Pandionidae; genus Pandion; species Pandion haliaetus. Next base: position 143,977 of record VYZV01008682.1, read on the forward strand.
AACTTGGACTGCTGCATCCAGCAGTTACCCTGCAGCTTCCACTTGACTTGGAAATCTTTCATGCTCTAAGCTGGATGCAACTGAATACGGTCATGATCCATTCCTGGACTGTCAACACTTCCATGCTTGCAGCCTGTGTCTGTTTGCAAAGTGGCTGAAGATGTCTTCCAGAGAAACTTCACCAGCTGATTTCTAGGGGATAATTGGAAAGGTCCATTGTAAATCACACTGCATGAGAACAAACACACTGTTGTCCTTCTGGCACAGTGTACAAGCTGCCTATGGTCTTGCAGGTCAGCATCTGAGAAAGCAGTGATGCGGCTCATGGGTGAACTATGAGTGTTGCTTGTTTAATTTATGCCTGTTTTGGAACAGAGGTGGTCACACACAGCTTGCAGACAATTCCCTCTTTTTAACTGGAGCCCAAAGCCAATTCCTTGTTCCCAGAGACCATGGCCTCAGGAACTGAAGTCCAGCCTTGGTTTCCCCTTCAGGCTCCTGCTGCTTGCACATCTCCCAGTGGGTCTCACTTAACAAAAAGCTCACACATACCTCTTGGCTTCCCAAAACCAAACATTTGTTCATGTGCCAGGAAAAAGAGCTTTGCCATTTACGTACAACAGCATGGCTTTGTAACCCTGGCCATAACAATAGCACTACGTAATAGCCAAGAAGACTGAAGCACCTAAAACTTCAGCAACTGTACAGTATGTTGCTATATGACTGCACCATCTACTCAGGAGAGGAACACATGACGGACATTGAAGTACTAAGAGCAAAAGCAATGAAATTTTCATTAAAAGAACAAAATTCCCCCTGTGCCTCCTGATACACATGCACAGCACAGCACACTGTAGGACCCTGTTCCCTGGGTCCAGCATGGGAACATTTAAGCACGTGTGGCACACATTCAAAAGTGATGTGGCTCCGTGAAAGCGATACCTACTGAAGTGTCTGTGAAGAAGCCTTTGCACAAGGAGCAGCTACAGCTGTACTATGGACCTTGGAGTGTTCTTTGATAGAAACACACCTATTCTTGTTACTCCACTTTATTATTTGGGTTTTTTTATCTTTCTGCATAATCCTCAGATGGTCTGGTAATTATGGAAGACAGGGCACTGCGAATCATTGTTATGGTAAATGCTACAAGTTTCTCAGACTGCCTGAAAGACAGGCATGGGCTGAATCATATGCAGAGGCTACTTTGGGATAATAGCAGCATTTACAACAACGTCAGCTTCCCGCAAGTCAATTCTGGTAATCACAGAATGACATAAAACAGGGCTATTGCCTTCCTCCTTGGGAGACAGCGAAATATCAAGAACAAAGACAAATGCCTTTGAGACTCCAGATACCAACAAGCTGTTCTTACAGGCTCAAGGAGCTAAACCATCCTGAACCTCCAAACAACCACCCTGACTGTGTCGAGGTAGACATGAAGTTGCTGCTACATCACTACTACATAAACCATAAATTACAAACATTCCCAACACATGAAGATGGCTTTCACAGTAAAAGGACCTACCAACAACAGCTGGAAATGAATGCACTCTTCCCTCATTGGTATAAACCTCAGAATAACAGTGCTGCTCATCTCTGTTTTTCACCCTGGTTTCCTGGATAAATGAAGTGTGCTTGATCACACTGCCTTCCTTTCCCCAGTAATTTTTTTTCCCAAAGGCCAACTTCATTCACATTTTATAGAAGATTGGATGACTCATTTGAAAAAAAAAAAGTTTCTACACAATGGAAACTGGTCCCCAGCAGAGCAGAGGTATGGTGAGTGATCGCTCTTATTAAAAAAGGTATAGGGTGACCTCAAGTTTTCCAGGAAACCAGGTAATTCCGTTGTTATGAACCCACAGACTGGGACTGGTTTCAGTCAAGTTCATACTCGCACAACGCAGAACCAGCCTATGGGAAAACTGGCTTCATTTTGATGCTCAACATTCAACTCATCTTCTGTACAAATGATTAGCTAAAGACCAAGAAAATCAGAGGTAACATCACAACACCGTTGAGAGGCTGCTGGCTTCAAGTCAAACTAATTCATCTTGCATGTCTCAGCCTAAAAGAGGAAAACTGAGTATCTCATTGTGAGCAAGGAGTTATTAGCAGAAGTCTCCTCTAAACCAGGACTTTTCCCTGAAGTCCTGACTGCTTCAGCAAGACTAACAAAGGCAGGGATAATAGTTGGCATACATGTTTCTTGGTAGAACTTGCAAAATCCAAGACCAAGAAATTAGCAAAGAATCCACAAAAGACAGACACATTATAAATATCCCAAAGGTGGAAAAAGTGTCCGTCAGAGGCTAGACTTCAACTGATACCAGAACCTCTGTCTATGAGGCTCCAATCCTCCAAACAGTAGGAAACTAAAATGAGGAAGACAGAGACTGGTGAGACAACTACAAGCAGGCCCACCATGGAAACCAGGAACAGGTCTCCTGAAAGGAAGCTCACAGGTGACACTGAATAATAATGGACACATAGATGTGCAATTAAGAGAGGCAACTTCATTGTTGCAGGCCTGTTCTGCAGTACCCTACAACAATTAGGATGGCATATTCCCAGAAATGAAGTCCCATGAGTTTTCAAAGAAATGGTACATTCTCAGATGTCGTGGTTTCAGCTCAGCCGGTAACAAAGCACCACGAAGCCGCTCACTCACCCCTCACCCCCTCGCCTGGCCACGTTGGGATGAGGAGAAAATCCAAAGGCAGGCTCGTGGGTCGAGACAAGGACTGGGAGGGATCACTCCCCACTTATGGTCACGGGCAAAAGACAGGCTCAATTGGGGAAGAAACAAAATCAATTTAATTTACTACACATCAAAACAGAAACAAAACACAAGGGTATTAGGAAGGGAAACCAAACATCAGAACAACCTCCCCCCACCCCTCCCGCCTTCCTGGCTCAGCTCCATTCCCGGTGCTTTCTACCTCCTCCCCCCGGAGGCGCAGGGGAACAGGGGATGGGGGTTGAGTCAGCTCGCCACACATCGTCTCTGCCGCTCCTTTCCTCAGGGGGAAGATTCCTCACTCGTCCCCTGCTCCACCGTGGGGTCCCTCCCACAGGAGACAGTCCTTCACCAACTTCTCCAACGTGGGTCCTTTCCGCGGGCTTCAGTTCTTCCCGAACTTCCCTGGCGTGGGTCCTTTCCGCGGGCTGCTCTCCTTTCTCACACTGCTTCAGCGCGGTTTTTACCATGGAGTTACGGCCATCTTCGGGAGCCTCCGCTCCACCGTTCACCTCCATGGGCTGCAGGGGGACAGCCTGCCTTCTCACCACGGGCTGCAGGGCCATCAGCCTCCTCAGGTGCCACCCTCCTCCCCCTCCTTCTTCACTGACTCCAGTATCGGCAGAGAAGTTCCTCTCAGGTTTCCCAACCCCCACACTACCGGTTCCCCTTCTTAAATATGTTCTCCCAGAGGCGCTGCCACCGTCACTCCCCTCCCAGAGGCGGGTCTGACATTTTGGCGCCAGGGGACCTTCTAGTAGCTTCTTAAAGGGGCCGCCTCTGCAGCCCCCCTCCCCTGCCACCAAGGAAAACCGCGCCACACAAACCCATAACATCAGAAGAAGAAAAAGTTGCCATGAAAAAAATAAAACTAAACCAAATATGCTTAAGGCAGCAGTAAACCTATTTTTAAGCAGGGCAACCACCATGTAATGCTGCAATACAGCAGCGAGATTGCGGGTTACCTAAATTGCCACCCAAGAAAAAAAAAAAAAGGCAAGACAAAGAGGCTGAAATGGTGTTCACCAACATAGATAAATCGGTTCACTAATGGATTTGATGCTGACTTAATCTTCTTACTTGGCAGTGCCCCAAAAAGCCTGCTCTTTTTGCCTTCCCTTACCTAAATGAAATTAACCTATTCCAGAAAATTAAGAACAATTTATCAGGCCACTGAAGGCAGACTGCTTGTTGGATCTGGATCTGTGTTATTCCATCCAAGAAACAAGAGAAACTGTAATTTAAAAAAACTGAAAATGGGAGGATTGGCAAAGTGTCACATCTGGAGTCTCGCTGCTCTTTTCTCACATGCTTTCTGGCTGCTCAGCGCACTCCAGTACACAGGTTGTACAAACAACCTTTTGTTTGGAACAAGAGCATTTAGCTCCTGCTACAACACAACTTGTTCTTCAGTTCTTCAGAAAATGCAACTTCCAGGGCATCAACCAAGAAGAAATTTCTGAATGTACAAAATGGGAGAAGAATATTTCACTGTGATTTCAAGCTCTTTTACTTTCTTGATAAAACTAAAGTGGTTTATTTTCCAAGAAAGTTTTACATGGAATCCTTCTTTTCTGAAGATATCAAACCCGCTATTTTATTCTTCCTCATAACACAAAAGAATTGTTTTTTGCAAAACTAATCTAGGAAATGGGTCACTTCAGTTTTCACCAACAAGGGTTTCTACTGTAAAACATTACTGGCTTGTGCTCATTTGAGGACGTTCGTGGAAGGAAACACATAAACACATGCACCTAACATTTCAGAATTCTCACGGGTTTGAAAGCCAAGAGGGGAAAACCTAAGAGTAAGAACTGAAAGCCATATTTTCTTCCAGTATTAATTGGTCATATTCTGAAATGAAGGCTAAGAAAGAAAATTTGGCTAAAGAATTGGCTAGAGCCAGAATGTTCCATCAAGAAGGAAGCCCTCTCAGGCAGAACTGCAGTTTGGTGCATCTTTCCTCTCAACCTTTGAGCTCTGCCTGCAGGTAATAGTAGAAATAAGCAGTTATCTGTAACATTTACTTAACATTGATTTTTAACTTTTTCATTCTTGAGAGATGAAGTAGAGCAGGAGGAAACACATTCAAGAGTAAAAAGATGATAACATAAGGGTTTTAAGTGAGAAAAAGCCTGAGGAAAACACTACTGCTAGGATGCACTACGCACCTACAGCAATACAACTGTCTGAGTGGATTTCCTACTGTCTTGCGGTACTCAGATGTGACTGCAAAGGCTGGCATCACAGATGAAAGCAATGGGAGCTGATGAGTAAAGTGTCCCCTCCTACTGTACTGCCTTCCTGCTGCAGAGCCAGCAAGACAATTCCCTCTCTGACATGAGGTTGCGTTCAATGAATAGAGAAGAATCAGAAGCAAGAGCAGGATGTGCAGGACAATGCTTAGAACTGCTGCTAGTTCATTTTAAATTCAGAAGCCACCTTCAAATTCATTCTGTGATGGACATGACAGCAGGAGCGTGGTGCTCCCGCCCTACTGGGATGGCTCCAGCCTGCAGAGCTGGAAGAAGGAAAATTATACCCCCTCCCATGTCTCTCCCCATTGTTTGCATGTAGGATTGGACTGAAGGAAGAGCAAAACCAGGAGACAGGTTGTGAGTGAGGAAGGGAACAAAGATGGAGGGAATGCTGGGGAAGTCGGGGGGTCAGGGCACTGCACACTCCCTCTAGGGACCCAAAAATTTCAGCTTGTTTCCTACTGTTGATATTTTCAAGGAACAGTGCAAGACCCATGTCAGCAGCAGCAGAAGGCTCAGCCGTGCCCCTGTGAACATCAGGGCAAGGCAGAATGACACATCTGCATTTCACATTATCCATTTACACCAGGATTCACAGATTTTTTTTCCCCCTCAGATTGCAGTGTCATAGGAAGCCAAAGCCAGTTCCCACTGAATCAGTGTGACCTCTGCAAGGAGAAGTAGCAGGTCTTAAAACATAGGCTGCTTCATTTCCCCATAGGCAAAGCTGGAAATTAAAATGCTCTGTTCATAACACACAGCCCTGAGCCAGGGTAGCATGCTAGAGACTGTGTGGGAACAAGCCCTCTGAAACCCAAGTTTGCTGTTTGTTGGAAGTGTCAGGTCCAGAGCCTTTGGGCACACAATGAGAAAGATGTTTTATGCCTTATCTCACCATGGTGCATCCTATGACACGTTTGTGGGTGATGTGTCCATATCACACACCCACTAGCTTCAGGCTATGAGAGTACCTTTTTCTTCTCTAAATATTTACCCTCCCTCACTTACACATTCTCCTGCAATGTGCAAATGGTTTTAAAAGATGGTATTGGGAGTTAGTGGGATTGTCATCCATGTACAGGGCTTTGTTGTGAAGGAAGGCAAAGCTGGCTCTTCTCTGTTTATGAACAAAAGTGAAAATACGTTTGGAATGTAACAGTTCTGCTGATGCTATTTAAAGTCCAGGGAAGGAAGGCCCTACTTCAGTGTGCATCAAAGTCTTCTGATCATTTACAGATTTCTTTTCATGGATGTGGTTTTGTGTTTACATCAATATTTGTACCTGCTGCAACAGTCACATGAACATTGAGAAGACACAAATTCAAAAGCTCCAAAACCGGCATGCCTATAGTTATGATGAATGTTCATTACAAATCATCCAAGAACTCTTCCAATCCCTAATAAAGGGCAAAATAGAATTCAGACTTTACCAATACTCTGGAGATGTATTTTGGAAACTTGAATGACATAATGTGAATTACCCACATAATATCCAAGACAAAACTAGATATTAGATAAAGTCCAGGTTAGAAGCCACAAATTTCTTCAACTCTGTAGCTCACAGGGTATGCAGTCTTTTAGATAATTACACAGATTACAACTCTGGCACATGATATCATGTGAATGATTACCTATCTACACTCATTTCCCACAGATACACAGTCACAGAGCCTTAAGGAGGAGACCACTTCATCTGGAAAAAAAAAAAAAAAAAAAAANACACTTTATCTTCACAAGAGATTGTTGAGGCACTGGAAGGATGTGGAAAATTGGAAATAGCATCCATGCTGAGAGCATAAATGATCCTTCTCTTAAAGAGAACAGAATTGGACTACTGCTTCTCTCTAGGAAAAGCAGAAAAACATTTGCAAAACAGTCCTATTATGAGACCCATAAAGCTACAGCCTAGGGGTTCATCCCTCCATGTCCTTACCATTCTTTGCTTCTCATTTCTATCCCACACCCTTGGTGCTTTCTTCTGTTTTTCAGTAAAGGACAAGGAAAAGCAAGTGTGGTGGCACACCTGATATTGCTGTAGGCAAACCCACCCGCTTGGTACTTCCCTTCTCAGTACTGACAAGTCGTAAGGGTAAAACCCCTCTTTCACCTTTTTTTGCTACTTGGGTGTTATGGGTTTGTGTGGCGCGGTTTTCCTTGGTGGCAGGGGAGGGGGGCTGCAGAGATGGCCCCTTTAAGAAGCTGCTAGAAGGTCCCCTGGCGCCAAAATGTTGGACCCACCTCTGGGAGGGCAGTGACAGTGGTAGCGCCTCTGGGAGAACATATTTAAGAAGGGGAACCGGTAGTGTGGGGGTTGGGAAACCTGAGAGGAACTTCTCTGCCGATACTGGAGTCAGTGAAGAAGGAGGGGGAGGAGGGTGGCACCTGAGGAGGCTGATGGCCCTGCAGCCCGTGGTGAGAAGGCAGGCTGTCCCCCTGCAGCCCATGGAGGTGAACGGTGGAGCGGAGGCTCCCGAAGATGGCCGTAACTCCATGGTAAAAACCGCGCTGAAGCAGTGTGAGAAAGGAGAGCAGCCCGCGGAAAGGACCCACGCCAGGGAAGTTCGGGAAGAACTGAAGCCCNCCGAGCTGACCCTAACACCCTGTTCCCCTGTGCCGCCGGGGGGAGGA
>VYZV01008683.1:8044-32399 GCA_013401275.1 Pandion haliaetus
CCACGTTGGAGAAGTTGGTGAAGGACTGTCTCCCGTGGGAGGGACCCCACGGTGGAGCAGGGAACGAGTGAGGAATCTTCCCCCTGAGGAAAGAAGCGGCAACGACGATGTGTGGCGAGCTGACTCAACCCCCATCCCCTGTTCCCCTGCGCCGCCGGGGGGAGGAGGTAGAAAGCACCGGGAATGGAGCTGAGCCGGGAAGGCAGGAGGGGTGGGGGGAGGTGTTCTGATGTTTGGTTTTCCTTCCTAATATCCTTGGTTTTTATTTGACTTGTAGTAAATTAAATTGATTTTGTTTCTTCCCCCAGTTGAGCCCGTCTTTTGCCCGTGATCATAAGTGGGGAGTGATCCCTCCCAGTCCTTGTCTCAACCCACGAGCCTGCCTTTGGATTTTCTCCTCATCCCAACGTGGCCAGGCGAGGGGGTGGGGGGTGAGTGAGTGGATTCGTGATGCTTTGTTACCGGCTGAGCTGACCTGAAACCACGACACATTGTAAACAAAATCCCAATCCAAGAAGCTAAACACCTCTACTCTATTCAAACAAGTAGATAAAATCATTCTGCTGCTAACTTCTTGGCACAATAGGACAGGTCTTTCCTGTAATCGGAGTTCAGTGGCCTTGAACTGTTTGATGTAAAACTTCAACACGTACCCTGACCACACATCCCAGAGTACAGTACTGGACATGTTTTTTTGCCACACTAGTATATTTTTTTAGTTAATAGGTGTCAGCATCTTACCTGTCCCCTAAGCCACAGAACACTTCATTCTACAAAAGCTACAGGAACCACAGGTATCAGCCTTCTTTTTATTGCCATTTACCTCTGTGTCAAGTGTAGATGAAGGTTACATGAGAAATCCTGCCGTGCTCAGTTGGTTGGGAGTTTTTTCCTACACTTCAGTGAGGGGAGTGTCTCACTTTTGGAGAGGAGTGCAGGGGGAGTTCTGAGCAAATGCTGTGCACAGTTACAAACACCAGCAAGAGGGAGAAGGCAGTGGAACAATCAGTAGAAGTAAAGTAACTTTTGTAAGATCACCCAGAGACAGAACCCAGGTGTTCAAACGATCAAGTTTCCACTTTAGCTATAGCAAACCCCAGGTATTTGCCATCTTGCAGTAACTGGTGCTTCAGCCATCCTAGCTGTCTTTGATAACATGAACCCTGTGAGCAAATGAAGAATCAGAAGTAGGAACAGACTTAAACACTTTCATACAATTTCAAACACTGAAGTGAAAATATATATTTTTTTTTCAACACTTTCTGTCACTTCCTTCTTATTTATTCATTGTGTTAGAATAATAAAGAACTTTATAGTTTTCATTTAGAGAAAACAGTATTATAATGTGTTCTCCCTCTATAGGTTTCATATGTATATGGAATAATGTGTTTAGAAACCAAAGGAAATGGATCTTTTAAAAATAATCTGTCATCCTGTAATATTCTCTACTTTCTTTTGATTCAAACTCAAAACATCTCAAACTTCTTCCTGATCTCTCTCATTATCCACTGTTGAACTGTTTAATGCCAGAGTTGTAGGCCAACTGGCAGGAAGAACACAGGGAAAGTCTTATTTCCCTGTAACATGAAGTTGGATGTCTCACTTTCATTATTCTCTTTCACACCCAAGACAAATCCTTAGCTCTGTCACAATGACCCACATTGATGAAAATGCCAAAAAAGATACAGAAAGACAACAAGTGAAAGGCTTCTAGTAAGGTGTATTAAGAAAATCAAGGTAATACTTTTTAGTCTCTTGAAATCTTTGCATTATTGCCTCTTTTGTACAGTTAGAGACGTTTTTTAAGGACATAGAGTGAAATCTCAGTTCCATTGAAATAAATGGTGAAATGATAAAAAAAGTTGCCAGGGGCAATACTTCTTGCTTACCGCTTTTGCTATCAAACCTCGTAAATTACTTTTTTGCTAACCAAGACCACTGAATTCTGCAGGAACAGTTTTTTAGAGTTCCTTAGTGAAAGCAGTATTAGTTTACAGTGAGAAGAGAAAAAGTATATGCATACTTGGAAGTCTCACACCAATGTTAGACAAAATCTGCTTTCAATTAAATAAATAAATAACATCTGTTGAAGTCTTAGAACAGGCATGACAAAATGCAAGCTGAAACACTTGCTTATATTTGATGATTTGAATCAGGCATATGTAAGCATGAGTCTACCAGTAGTTCTGAAAATAAGGGTCAAATTCAGCTGTACAAGTGAGGATCACAACCAGAAGTGGGAATTATCAGCAGAAGCCTAAAAACCACTGCTATGTATGTATGTTAAGCCTGGCTTGTGTTTTAAAGATGGTTTTGCATGCTAACCAGTGTAGCTTTCATTCTCCAGACTCCTTCTTCTTGCTTTACAATTTTTTTCTCCAGTTCTTTAGTTCTAGACTTTTTACTCACAGGCAACACTTGACTTAATATATTTGGGATGCAACTCAGCCTCTTCTCTGATTCGCTCAGTTCCCTCCTCCCCAGGTAATCGAAAGGTAATACCTTTGCAAAAGTCTCCCCTTCTACCTTCCATCCAACATTAATTATCAATTTTCTCCACTTTGTTACACTAAAAAAACAACTATAATAATCCTGCCTTTCTTTCTTGAATCATCTCTCACTGGTTTTCAGAGTCTTTTGCATGTCTGTAAGAGGAGTTCTCTCTATTTTTTCTCTTTTGTTTGCAGTGTATTAGAACATAAAGATGAGTGGTACTGGCATATTCATCTGGATTTATCCAGTTACAGTTACTGGTACAAGTCTTCTGTTGTCTATAGGATACCAACATATGCTATAATTATTGTTCCATCATTGCCCTCAAGAGTGAACATCTGCTCCTACGCTATCATCACAGTTTTAATCTTCTTGTAGCTCCTGTTTCCTTGAAGAGCGATCCAAATGAGACAGACCCTGTCTTTTACTTTTCTCCAGTGTTTGAACAGCTTCCAGGCTTTCACCAGAGCGAAGTGAATACCTCGAGCTCTCACCAGTATTCATTTAAATGAAAAACTGAATTCCCCTTAGCTGTGCTTGTGCCTGTGAGCAGATGGAGTGAGGTGGGAATCCATCTTGCTCACAGGCATAAACACAGTAACAGCAAACCGAATTTGCTATTCAAGATGTGGGGGTCACAATGCTCAGAGAGCAGCCACAGCCACTCCGCAAACTGCAATGGGTGTGGGAGCTGCAGGATTCACGTCAATGCGAATTGTCCTCCTACCGACTCACAGGCACCGTGCTCTCTCACAGCCTTTCCCAGCTGTGATGGAGAGCCCCCGTTTGCCCATTCCATACCAACTCACCTCTGTGGTTTACACGCTTTAAAAAAGTTTTTGTCTGTAGCCTCTGGCCAGGACAAATTTTACTCTTCGAAAGCACCAAGAGCAGGAGCAAAAATAAAATATTCCCATAGCAGGTCTCAATTCAGTGGTTAAGAGTATTCACAGGTATCTGAAATAATGTTTTTGCATTGCTAATAAACTTCTGTGGTGACAATGCATAACAAAACATGTATACTCATCTTGGCAGTGCTAAGGAGTCTTTGCCCTTCCAGCATTTATCCCCACCTGATGAACACAGAAGATACTGCATCCAGGACACAAAAAACCCATAGTCTCTAAAAGTGTGAGTTAGCAACTTCAAGCAATGTAAAACAGAGTTGAGTCAGAGCCAAAGTGCTGAATGTGAAAACCGCATCTCCATCAAGCCCTTATATATGACAAAAGTTTTCTATTTATTTGAATAAACCATAACTTGTATGAAAACATGTTGGCATATTGTGGTACACTAAATCCAGACCTGAATCTGCCTTTCTGCTTTCTGGTCTGACTCCCCAGAATTTAAGGCTAGATAGACCAGTCTTGACAAGCTGCATTTTCTCCTTTTGCTACTGCTCACCAGCTCCATGTCCACTGTTTTGGAAGATGGTTTTGCAAGCAGTCCCCACAAGACCTAAATCTCACCAGTCACAATTTTGATACCATGTATTAATCTTTCTGCTTATTTGAGGGTGACAGTTGTCTATGCTTGGCATGTCTTTTCAATGTTACGTTATATATCACTGTCCCTTTTGGAAATACTGTTTTTCTCTTGTTTTACAGTAAATATTTCATTATACATTCAGCAATGGAAGAAATAATTTGTTTGAATGTTTTGTAATAAAGAATATTTTTTTTTGCTGATGGTAAAGACTGAATCAAAGGTACTTGCAAATTTAAATCATCAGGAATAACTCTGGTGTTATCTCAATTTCTGCCACATTTGGACCTCAATTATACATAGCAACATTTACAGGAGTGTCTTCACTACCTTAATTTAAAATGAGCTGAAAAACTGTTTTTGAACAAAATTTTAAAAACTTATTTTAACCTGTTTTCAGAAAGAAGGCATGTGTGATTATTCTTCTCCAAGTCAGCCTCTTAGTTTGTGCCCTGCTTCAAATCTCTTGGCTGATTTCAACACACTCTGACAGAAAAGTAAAAAGCTCAAAGGTATCAAATTCCTACTTAGTTCCTAAAAGTAGATACCATATAGAGGAAAGACATCCAGATTAGACTGACCACTGAGGAAAAAGCCAAGGTCAGAGACCAGAGCAGCCACATGGGAAACAGTCACACAGGGAAGTGCCTAAAGTTCTGCTGCTTGTGGAACAATTTGTTTTTCAGGAGAACCCAAAAGAGTAAAATGTAGCATTGAATGCAGGAGGCATTGAGAATTAGGAGGATGGTTGTGGACTGCTCCTGGGGGCTGTCTTAGAAAGGTGTCCGCCTCAACCTTCCTCTGCTCTCCATCAGAGAAAATGACAACAGTCAAAGGCTGTGCCCACCTTACAGAAGTCATGTCAGCTCTTCCCCGTTGGGTCCCATCAGTGGTGATTGTAAATGTGCATCGCAACATGTCTGAAATGGGACTCCTCATGTCACTCCTTTGCTACCTGCAAATGGTTGTTAACTGGTGAAGTAAGAGTGCTTGTCAACCCAAGTTTTAATATTCAGATCTGGTCACGCTGAATTAACATGCTGAATTACTATGATACATGTATAGTACAGGACACTACTTCAGGTCACATCATAGCTGGTAGAGGTGAGATGTGGTACAACCTGATACAACATGACACCATCGTGATTTCCTAATAAGAGTCTGAATATTTTAAAAGAAGCATATACAAATGAATATACTTCTCATTAAAAGTGTTTACAAATCCTAAAGAACAGTCATGGAACACAAATGGTCAGAGGACTAGCAAATTTAAAAGTTTTTAAATTACAGAGGAAAGTCACTGCTTAAATATAAAAGAATGCATTTCAACTCCTGTGTGACCTCTGTATTTGCTCTCTCATTACACCCTTGCTGCATTGGTTTTCAAACTAATGACATATTTGCTTTTCCTTAAAAAAAAACGTGAAACAGAATAATTTGCACCTTATATAGCTGGTTAGACTAACCCTAGATAGCACAAAGGAGTTAAAATGTATAAAGGATTTGTTGATAGCAGGAAAGTTGCTGGGTTCCCCTTCCTTTCCCAAGGAGTCAAGAATGTTCAGAGCAGGGTAAAAGTCTCTCTGTAACAACTTGCAGAAATTTCATAGTCTCTAATCCGCAGACCCTCCCTTGATTTCAGACAAAAATGTGTGTTTATCATCCTAAAACAAATAGTTCACAAATGCCAGCATATGACAAAATTCTGCCCTCGTTAATACTGAAACAGAAAAAAGCTGCTGGAAATCCTTATTCTTACAGATTTACCCCAGTTGCATACTGGTTTAACTTGAATATTAGTTGTTCTAGTGGAACATAAATAATGTAAGAGATACAGGAGATTTGTTGGAAAGAGAGTGATTGCATGCACTTTTCACATATTAAAAGTTTTCATTTTGAACCAGAAGGGAAAATATATTTTTAAAAAAATCAAATAAAGCAACATTCAGCACATTCTGAAAAGACTTTGTTTTTGGCCTGATTAAAACATTGTATTTTGATGGGCTGCTTTCTTGGTGTATTTGTACTTAGCTGGTTATTTTATTAATTGCTTAAAAATAAAATATTTTCAAATACCAGAACTATACTTTTATCAAAGTCTTAAAAAAAAAAAAGATGCAAGACATTTAAAGGGTACTCCATTTTAAGATTAATCAATAAGCCTTGTAGTAGACTTATTCCATTAAGTTCTACCTGAGTGATGAATCCATCACCAACAGCACCAGCTTTCAGACCGTGCCTGTGTACGTGCCAGGAAAATGGTAGACGAGCCACAGGAGCACACAGCACAGAGGACATTGTCGCTAACAAATGACAGGATATTGCCCCACCCACAATTTTGAGGAAGAAGTGCCCCTAGTAGCTGTGATGACCCCTTTTAAATTGCACGAAACACATCGACCTTGATGATTCCCCATGTAATATACTGCAAAGTAAACAAACATCATTCAAAAAGAACAAAAAAGTTGCTCATGAAGTATTTTCCAGCATGTCAATGAAAATATTTCTTTCTTCTTTCCTGAATACAAATAAATGAATCAGTTTAAATTGACATATCTAAGGGATTAGTAAAAGCTTACATATTCATTAATTTTCTACCAAAAGCAAGGGACTTTTTAAATAATAAAAAGGAAATCAGTTCAGGCACAAAGTCTTATTTTTAGAGAATACTTTAAAAACAATAATACAGGGAACAGGGATTGGCCTTAGTGACATGTTAGCGATGGTTTCTGGAGGAAAAACTAAATAGCTGGAGTCAGTGACATTACACATAAAAAAAAAAAAAAGAGAGAAAAAAAGCTGAAACAATTATTAGATTTGGCAATTCACTTCACACCCATCATTTTTTCACAGTTCACATATTGGTAAAATACTTTATGCAAGAAAATAAAATTATCCACAATATTCTGAAATCATTTCATGTTGAGCAATCTGGCGATAGTTTTTTTACATAAACAAGTTGAATTGCTCTTTGATGTTACCTGAATTATAAACTGCCGGAGATTTTCAGGCTAAAGTTACTTTTGCAATTGGTGAGTTTTCATGCTGAATCCTATATAAAATGACTCCTTTATAGTCTGGTTGCTTGCTATGATTATACTTTTTTAAAAATTAGTTGTATTGTAAGAACAAACAAATATATTTCAAAAGATTATGTGTTGGAGATGAACAGCAAAGATTTGCTACATTCTTCCAACTAAGGCCATTTGAACTTCACTTACACTGTCAGTCGTCCATGAAAACTCTGAAAACTGTGTTTCACAGCCTTGATACTTGCACTCAAAAATCTATTGGATTTTAAAGTTACTTCCATTACTTTGGTGGGATCTTTGGGCAAATCTCCTACTGATGTCAACGTCATGACACACCATACCTTTCCTTGATAAGGATTAGAACTTCATTCTCCCAGGAAGTACAAAAGATAGAATTAAAGGAAAGTATGACAAATACTTAAGAACAAGAAATAAATACAGTAGTTGGTGGCCAAATACTAAGATAAGAATAATTCTAGGGCTGGGAACCTCAGCTGTATATATGCACATGCACAAACGTACAAACACACGCAAACACACACAGACACACACATGTACAAACATATATTTCACTGCAGATACAAAACCTTTGCAGGAGGCTTTCTGGATCCTCTGCAACTTAGGGATTCAAGCATTTTGATGGTAGGACTATGGTGCAGTATATATATATGAGAAAAATATTCCCAGACAAGCTGTTTACAAAGCCTTTTTTTTTCTTTGATTTTCTACAGGTATAATATAATTCACTTTGGTTGTTCCAGAAACCACTCAAACTGACTAGATGGTACAAGCAGTAGATAAACAATTGTTCCCTTACCTTACCCATCACAAAATGTTTGTTCTGAAAGCTGAAGATTCTCACAATTCAGAGGTCACCATGCATGCCAATAAGGCGTAAGAGTAGCAAACATAAACTGCAAAAATTCTCAGGCTCGTGAAAAGTGCTAAAACATTCTCACAGGTCACTGAATTGTCCTGCACTTCAATTGAAATCTAAACCTCACCACCTGCTTCCTCCTTTCCCTGTCATTTTCTCTATGTGTTGCGATAGGCCCTGCTCTTTTATCTCCGAGAGCATTTCCCTTTTCTATGTTCTCCCTACACTTCAGAGGAGTAACTCCCTTCCCTCCCACATTCCCTTTTTACAGTGCCAAGGCTTGGTTTTCATTAAATAAGGATGAGGAACACAATTAACCCTGTACTTGCTGTAATGCTTGAGCTAACTTGTACCTATTATCTGACTGAGCAAGAATATCCTCTTGGCTCGAGGAAAAAACTGGACTGAAAGCTTGGAACATGTTTACATGCTAGCCTTTTCTTTTTTTTCAGCATGTTCATCAGAGGGACATGTTTGGAGAGGTCCTCTTGCAAACCAAGGAACTTTGGGGTTGTAAAAGTCATGACAGATTGAGAGAGACCTGAAAATAATGGCAGCCAATTGCCTTTATGGCTTAGAGCACCTTTCATCCAGGAAAAGTACCACATGTGTAGAGAGCAATCATTTTAGTCATCAGTGAAATGTAGCTGTTTTGAGGAAAAAATGCAGCTAGTGTATTTTGTGAGTGTTTCTGGCCCAGTTAATAGGCTAGTTAGGGACACTGGGAGCCCAGGCTTTTGATGAAGAGAGGGAAAATCAGTTTACTGTGTACCCGAGTGATCTTCCTTCCCTTATTCTTTAAAAAATTTGGTGTAAGGTTTCTGTGCTCTGTCCTGGAAGTCAGCCTGTTCTGACTTGTCTGTCTGATAACCAGAATAAATACAAAATGATCCCCCCCCATCCCTTTTCTCCCCCCAGTTATTTTCAAAGGGTAAACCCCACTCCCACTGGAGGTGTGGTGAGCTCTAACTCAAAGGACGAGCCTCACATCCACTGGAGCTGCATCCACTAATTGGTGAGCTCTAACCGTAGTGTGACAATGGCATGTACGTAACACACCGATCTGTGTTTTACTTAGGCTGCCCCTTAGTACAAGCTGTCAGTGGCTTAGAAAAACAGAAGACCTCTGTCTGGAGACAGAGGGCTGTGGTTCCACGTTTAAAAGAGTGTAAGTAATTGTTTTCACATTTCAAAATGTACTATAAACATTTGAAAACAGAAATATTTGCACTCGGTAAAAGTTATAGTCAGAAGCTCTATGCTACAGTTGTCTCAATGGTTTTGGTTCTCAACTAGACACACCCCTAAAATGTACAATAACCAGAAATGCCAAGAGTGCTCCTCACTTCAGAAGGAGAAGAGTAATGTGTTGTGTACAGAGAGGTACCCTAGAACCAGCCAGGAAGATAAGCACCCAAACTGTAATTTCAAAG
The DNA here is from genome assembly GCA_013401275.1 of Pandion haliaetus. Taxonomy (NCBI): domain Eukaryota; kingdom Metazoa; phylum Chordata; class Aves; order Accipitriformes; family Pandionidae; genus Pandion; species Pandion haliaetus. The sequence goes on from VYZV01008683.1 coordinate 17,365, forward strand.
AGAAACCACAGAACAATTTTTAAAAAAAAAAGAAATTTCCCCCTCCATTTCCTTGTTTTCTAATCTCTGATCATACAGATGTGAAAGACAAGGACAATTGCAAAATTGTGTGAAAACTGTTGGGAAAAATCTTGCCCATACTAATAATCTGTTGTAGATGCTGTACCACACTGAATGACAGCGAGATAAATATGAATTTCTCTTTGCATTCACAAGTTAGTAAGAATAGCCTTCCATCAAATAATACAAATAGTTTGACAATGTTATGTTTGTAATTAAAAACCTAAACATTTTAAAGGTAGTAGTAACTGTTAATAGAATAATAGGTATTGTTCATTATGGTATAATCATGTGACAATACTCTCACAGTTTTAGTAATAGAAAAGAAATAACGTAATATAAGTTGCTGTATGAAGATCTTTTAAATGCTTGCCATCACAGATCTGTATGACTTATAGAAGAACATGATGACAATCAACAAGCCAGTTCTGCTAATTACCAGTGCAACCTTAGTCAACCAACTTGCCAGCTTTCACTGTTTTATCATATACTGCTTTACAGTTTGTTCCTTCTGTCACCAAACATAATACATGGTGAACAGATGTGATTTTGAAGAACTCTGCCAAATTTGTATTGTCCTTATGTTACAGAAATTATTTTTTCCTGTGATGGAGACAGCCCAAGCTCTTCACTTGAGATCATTAAACTTTTGACTTTGGGAATTTCTGGACCACATCTGACTTTGTTGTCTATGTATTCCACTGGTGGGAGTGGAGGAGATCCTTGCATCTTCTTTCTTCCTCTGGAAGTTACTTTTCCATTAAAAACACTCATAATCCATTTTCTCTCTTAGCAAGACTTTAACTACAGTTGAAAGAAAAACATGGTGTGCCCCTCTTGCCCTATGTATCTGCTTTTGGACTTCAAGAGTTAGTTGAGTGCCTAGAATGTGGAGAGCAAGCACTTTCACTCTTCCCACCTTTTCTCTAGAATACTTCACACTGACCAGCTGACCAGTGACCAAAAGAAAGCCTCAGAGGATGTGTTTACAATACTGAGTCCTTGTCAAGAAAGCTCTCAGAGTTAAATGACTCAGTCAAAACATTTTTGTCATCTGGATGTAACTGCAGTAATCAAGAAACTTTGTAAGTTTATGTAATGCCAGTCCTGGAGGTGATAAAGCTTTATCAACTACAACACTCCTTTTCTGATACACAGCATCTTGTACTAAAGAGTCTTGTTGATCTTTTGACAGCAGCAACACTTCTCTTGCATGAGCAAGCAGCTGCACTGACTGGGTGACAATATCAGCATATAAAAGACTCTATCTTGAGTTTATTTGGAAGAAGAATAGTCTTTGATGGCCTTTATGATGCACTCTTGAATCAGAGTATCTCAGTTGGTTCCTTGTAAATCTAGATGAACTTTTATTTTATTTTACTCCTAATTCCAAAAATACATGGGTAAATCTGGAGTTAGTTTGAGTCAATGACCTGTCCTGGTTATTTAAAACTATACAGCAGAGAAATCAAGACCAATGACATTGTGCAAGATTATCAATAGCATAATTGAGATCAGAACCTAGATCTTTGTGTTTTCAAGTTTCTTTGCTTTTTATTTCATAAAGGTTTATAGGCTGGATTCTCAGATGGCATAAATCTGCATTGATTTCTGTCTGGCATCAGTTTTAACAGATCCTGCTGTGTGTTCATAGCAGTCTCGTTCTCTCCTATGGAACTATCATATCAAGCATGTGTAGTATCCCTTTTCTTGAAATGGAGTATGATTTACAACTAAGATGTAGAGATAAAAGATTTGAAGATAACATATTCTATGCAGCAGAGTGCGTGTATTTATGGAGTTGAATCCTGTCATTCTTTTGATCTAAACAGTGCTTAACTATTGCTTTAGACTCTGAGAATGGGTTTCTGGTATGCAGCTGAGCATGGGTTAGAAATCCTTGAATTAACTCCAGTGCAGTGCTCAGCACAGATATGTGGTAGGTAATGTAGGTAACGATTCTGCAGAGAGCTGCACATCATGCTCCATACCAGGGCATGCTACCACCCAGAGATGTTCTGTTTATGAATCCACCTGTTTTCCGTTTCACAAGAAACTCCTGTAAACTAAGAGGAAAACCTACTTTATGCAGTCAGTTAATAATTTATTGTAGTTTTCCCTAAACTTTCCACAAGTGGCCAAACTTGTCACAAGTCAGTCTATGAAAAACAGAATAAAGTCTCTGCTCTACAGACTTCAGAATCCAAAAGAATAAATTTCAGATATCTTTTCTTTATCGCGTTCTCAAGTCTACAATGTCCCACAGATTACTCCAACATATACACTGAACAAGGAATCTGGTTCTCTCTACTTGGACTTTTTCCCCATAAAACCCACATGGAGAAATGGATGAACGTTCTTCAAAACTGTAAACTCTTTAGGGTTTATAGTCATAGAATCATAGAATCATTTAGGTTGGAAAAGACCTTTAAGAACATCAAGTCCATCTGTAAAACTAACACTGCCAAGTCCACCACTAAACCATGTCCCTAAGCGCCACGTCTACACCTTTTTTAAATACCTCCAGGGATGGTGACTCAACCACTTCCCTGGGCAGCCTGTTCCAATGTCTAACAACCCTTTCAGTGAAGAACTTTTTCCTAATATCCAATCTAAACCTCCCCTGCCACAACTTGAGGCCATCTCCTCTCATCCTATCACTTGTTACGTGGCAGAAGAGACCAGCACCCACCTCACTACAACCTCCTTTCAGGTAGTTGTAGAGACCAATAAGATCTCCCCTCAGCCTCCTTTTCTCCAGGCTAAACAACCCCAGTTCCCTCAGCCGCTCGTCATCAGACTTGTGCTCCAGGTCCCTCACCAGCTTCGTTGCCCTTCTTTGGACACACTCCAGCACCTCAACTATGTAAATTATTGCGTATTTTCAAAGGGGTAAGTGCAACAAAACCCCATCTCAGAGAGTGTGATATTCAGAATTTGAATTTTGCTGCCTGGCGACCATCATTGTGCAGGATGTTCAGTTAGGACTAATGTAGAAGAGACCATCCACAGTCTCACTTACAGAGCATTGGCTCCTTGCAAACAAGACTTTCTGCTATGCAATAGGTTTCTTTTGGGACCATATGTCATTTATAATTTAGAGCAGCCTTGAGGCTTTTCTAATTTGCACCAGGCCTCGATCAGTCATAGCTGGGGGAATCTAGAAGCAGCAGAAGCTGTTGTATTAACAGATCCAAAGCAAAGGAGGCAACTAAAGGATATTGCAGCCCTTTGGTTTCCATAGTGCAGACAACAAAACTCTTGGGAGGATGCCCAGTATTTTATATGTGAAAAATGGGTAAACTGTTCTTCACAGACAAAATCTCTCTCAGCATAATTCATCTGTTACTCTGTGCTTCTAAATTATTCATTTTTTTGATTAATGAAAATATGCTAATTAAGAAATTGCTGTTAAAAAGGTATAAATATATTTCATTGCCTAAAGTAATTAGAATAAGTAATTACTTAAACATTATGACTTAAAATTAAATAACTTCTTTGATAGCAAACTGAATGAGAAGATGCCTAATATGCTTGATATAAACCGCTTAGCCTAATGACAGTCCTTTTTAGATTGTTTACATAAAATATATATATGCTTCACAAAATCTTAACATTGATACTAGTATTTTTGAATATCATCTTTTACTTTTTGTCTTTTGGCTTGATCTTGTAAGAAATATGGCACAGTAGACTTAATTCAAGCAAGCAATTAGACAGACACTTGACCTCTAGCTTTGCAGTGGTATATTGACTCCTTCCATGGCTGCATTTACAATTTGTTTCCATGATTTGCTGGACCATAGCTATGCAGTATAGGAAGTTCTCTGCTACTCAGAACAATGAATTTTTCTCATTACTTCCAGGAATCAGCAAAAACCTTTGGATCTTATTGGGACCTTTTCCTACAGATGACCATTAACATCACAGTGTATCTGTGTCCTTGACAGGTCCAGATGAATGGCTCAATCTTATCCCCAGCAAGGTGTGGCAGCTTCTCTGGTGCTCTGGTTAAAGTCTCTTGTTTCTTTTTCCCTCCTTCATCTACTTCCTAGAAAACTAATGCCACTATATAAACACAGACTCCCACACTTTCATCCTCTCTTCTAGTTTAAATGCTTTTATCATCTCCGGCATTCCCTATCACTGATAACATCATTTGCAATGGCTATGTCTTTCAAGCTCATAGACTTTGTCTAAGTACTCCCACTGTGGTGAGGATAGAAATTTCCTGCTGTCAGGTCTGTCTGGTGAGCAGATGAGAGACTTCCTGTGAAAATCAAGAGAAGAAGAAATATAATGTAGGAGAGCAATGAGTGGGTGATATGGATCATTTCTAGATCAGGCAAGGGAAAAAAAATACTGTAGTAATAATCAAAACCAAGAAAGGCTCTCTCATTAGTTACACTGTTTGGTAATAGCTCCTTTACTGGTAGCTCTGTATTTTCCATAAGGGTAGTGTAAGTTTTCTGTCAAACTCATTCTTATGACTTTTCATGCTGGGAGAGCACACTCTCTAGGACTACAACCTGTTATACAAAAGTCAAAAGGAGTATCGCTTCAGCCACTTGTGTAGTCACCTGCTTGTGTTTTAGAATAAGGCTACTGCCCAGGGATGCAAGTCAAGTATCAGCATGAAGAAGTCTGGGTCACAGAAGTCAGAAACAGCTTGAGTGAGCTGAATAGCAGCAGAAAACAGGAAGGTTTTTGCAGGAGTTTTCAGCTGTGACCTGTGGCTGTGTTATCCTGCAAGAGGAAGGCTAGGATGGAGGAAGCGTAAGGGTTTTCCTTGATTCACAGCAGATGGCTTGTGAAATATAATCCTGTAGGGAGTAGAGGGGCCCCTGAAGATCCTGGGTAAAGAAAAAGGCATGATTGATGTGTTGAACTTACTTTGGAAGACAAAGGTGAAAATATTTTTCTTGGTGAAAATAGAACTTGAATTCTGTGGTTAGTGTTTTACAGTTAGATACCCAGACTTAATATATCACTTTATGCTCTTGCACTCCATGGATTACCATTCCATAGGTTTTGGGCATCATCAGGACTATTGCCAGGGGTCAGGGAGGAAGGACTGGCTAACTCCAGCTATCTAACAAAACTGCCCTGAAGTACTAATTTATGCACCAGTGAGCAAGGTGCTACAGAAACTTAGAGTTAAGGCACCTAATCAGCTCAGTCAGTGAGTAAATGATATGATATATTCAAGTCTGAATATCAGAGACATTGCAGCAGAATTTTCATGCTCCATCACTGGCTTTGGGCAGCCAGTCAGATCTCAGCAACCCACTGCACACTATCTATGGTTTGGCTGCTGGCTCTCTATTAGAAAGACCCATCATTCCTTCTCGCATAATTATTCTCTTAAGATTATTTCCGCAGTGCTTGGTGCGAAACATTCATAAGTTTGCACCTGTTGATTTGTGGCAAAAGAGTCTGATTTTCTCAAGTAATTCAGTGAAGTTCTGCCAGCACTAGGACGTCAGAACAAGTGAAAAACCTGAATAGACACATTTGTCAATCACATTAGGTGTCCAAGATGAAATAAGTGAATAAATGAAAGCCATTTTTCTAGTGAGCAGCTGCCCTCATTACTAAAGATCCTGTTAAGATTAAAGCTGTGCTGACAGCTTCTTTTATTCAGTTGATGAAAATAAAAGTAAAGTTAATACTAACAACATTTAATTTAAAATAAGATAGCTGGAAACATTTTATATGAACCAAATACCTAAAAAATAATCCTTTGCTTTACCTGAACTACAATGTTTGCCTTGAATATGAAAATCTGGTATTTAATTTTTTAAAATAAAGTAACAACAACAAGAAGAACAACAAAACAACAACAACAATAATAAAGTTTTTTCAATTGCAAAATAAAAATGCTATAATTTTATTAGAATTTTTAAAAATTACTTTCTGTTCATACTAAAGCAGTTGAGGGAGACCAACAAAGCTTTCTGAAACAGTGTGACACTGCCAAACCCAGAGGATTCACTGGAAGAGATGCCAGTCCAGAATGTCGCCCAGCTTATATCACCTCCCAAAGCATCTGAGCAAGAAATACAGTTTCTGTGAATGTGCTTAGTTACAAATGGTGGCATCTGCTGAGCTTAAAGATTATGTTTAAAGGTTAAATATTAATATTGTCTAGCAGTGTAAATATTTCTCAGTTCCATGAGGAGTCAAGTGAGGGTGAAATTTAGGAGGGTAGAACAATCTAACCAGGTGAAATTTTTAAGGATAACTATAAAACCAACAACAGCAATATCCGTGTAGCTAATGAGGAAACACACCTAAATGATGGATGATGCTGCCTTTCCACACTGACTTGCTATGAACCATACAGAAAGCTCACCTTGCTCTACAGAAAGAAGAGAAGAAAGAAAGAAATATGTTTGTCATCTATTAAATGTAACAATGAGCAGAGGAATTTCCTATGAAATTAATTTATAACGGTAAACATTAATAAAGGCTAGTTTTTTAACAGGAGTAAATTGGCAGATTACTAATGCTACACACAAAACTGCTATAATAGAGGTCTAGTACGGCATTTTGGGTTGCTACAAGTATTGACTGTGCAGTGATAAAAGATGAATACATGTGCTTACCTAGTCACCTAAACCACTTTAATCCTGAATGCATCCACTCCCTCCTTTGCATGCGCTCTTCCTGCAGTTTTTTCACACATAGACACACTCACTTGCTTATTTACATTTCAGAAATGGATTGAATGTTAATGTGGCACCAGAAAAGACAATTTTGTGCTTCCAGAAAGCATCAAGACTGTGGTGATTAAGGACTGGATTCCTTCACAAAACTCAGCCAAAATTTGTTACCTGCCTGAAAGCTTTGGGTCATGCTGTGGTGTGAGGCCAGCGCTCTTGCAATGTTAATGACAGCCAGGGACCTGTTAGATCCGCTCATTTAACCGATAAATCAGTGCCTGCACTAGTCACTGTGCTTTTGTTTTCATTTTTCACTCTGAGAAGTTTTCACTGTCTTTCGGGGCCACCTTTAAACTTGAGCTTCCCCGTGCTGCTGGTGGGAGGATGAGAAGCCCATTTAAATGAAGCTGTTCGGAAATACCTTGCTGTGGTACGTGCTTAGCCTGCTTTCTGCCTCTGTGTGTGTGGTTCTCTTTCATCTGAACAGTCATATTGCAAATTTGTTAAAGCAGAAGCCTTTTCTTTCATGTTCCGCTTCTTTAACATTTTCATTGATTTCATAAAATAATTTTTTCAGCACAGCTGCTGTTGTACTGTGGTAGCCATGAAAACCTCTGTGGGATTAATGGCTTTAACTAAGAAGCAGAGAAAACATTGTAATTTTCTTTAATCTTCCTTTGAATTTGGAGTCTGCTGAAACCTGAAGCTCAGGGCTTCAAGCTGAAAAATAAATTCATAGTGTGTGGTATCAAAACTGCTGGATCTTTCTGAGGTCCAGCATAATTTTCCAACATTTTGGGTGTAATTTACCTCTTAACATATGTAATTTAAAAAACAGCATTGGTGTGTGTCTTCCCACAGACAATATTAAATAGATTGTGGAGCCAGTAAAACGCTAATTGAAGATTGTGTCAACTAGCTATGTCTATATCTGGATGACTTACACAAGTTATGAAAACATTGAATTATTAAGACCAGGATTTTTTTGTTTCTAAATGAAATGCAGATAGTATTTACCATAAGTAAAGCAGATTTGAAAAGGATAGTTAATTTCTATTTAATTATATAATTTTTGAAAAGGATAGTTTATTTCTATTTAATTATGTAATTTTTTATCTCCCATCACTAAGTTTCTATAATATATTAAAACTAGAATCATAGTATAATTTAGGTTTGAAGGGATCTCTGGAAGTCCAACCTCCTGCTCAGAACAGGCCAACTTCAAAGTTAAGTGAAGAGAGTGTTGTCTTGTCAAGTTTGAAAATTCTTAAAGGGCAGAGACTGTACTGCCTCTGTGATCATCCTGCTCCTCTTTTGTATACATCCAGTTGGAATTTCACTCATTTCGATGTGTGACCAAAGACAATGTTCTTCTTGTTTTGCTCCTCAGATGAAAGTCCATGAAGATATGAAGAATTGCTGTGGGTAAAATGATGTCTCCAGCACTGGGGAAGCTGGAACTACTCAACTTGTCCTAGCAATAGCTATAAGAGGCATCAAACAGGGCAGTATCACATCATCAAAGCTAGCAGATTCCTTCCATAACTGCTGACTCTCTGTCCAGAGCTATGGAAAGACCCTGAAGATTTTTTACTGGAGTAGCTCTCTGAAAAACATCTGAACTGATCCACAGCCAGTTTAAATAAAAAAGGTACCAGCCAGAGATGTGTACACTGCTCCTTTTCACCCATATCATAGGACCATAAGATTAATTTTTCTGAAAAAAAAAAAAAAAAAAAAAAGGAAGTCGCTCTGTCCATCAGGTTTATTGTAGAGACAGACCAATTTGTCCTTTATTTCTAAAAAATTAAACTACTATTTTTTTTTTAACCAAAGGCAGTAAACAAAAGTACTGTATCCATTAGACCTTGACTGCTTTTGACTGCAAAAGCAAAATCATGTTCAAGTCAAACAAAATTCAGAGCAAGCTACAAACATAAACCATTCTAGCCGATGAGTACTACGGAAGCTACATTTTCAGAAAAATGTTTTGGCTGCCTGCCTCCTCCAGTGTTTTGAATTGCTTTTCCATTTTGCTCTTGTTCACATTTATAGCTCAGTGTTTTAAAATAAAGGCTGGCATGATTGTTTTCTTTCTATTACCCTGGTGCCTTCATCTCTTCTTCTCAGGAGATTTTTTTTACTCTTTGCACATTCAGATCCCAGTCCAGGAAACCAGCGAGACTGTGTTTCATACAGTCAGATGCAAACCTGCTAAACACTGAGCATGTGTGCTCAAGCACTTTCCTGAATTGCAGGCAATGGTCTTCCCTATAAACTGCCTTGTTCTCTCAAATGGGATGCATGTCACACAGCTCTCAGTGCCTGGCACCCTGCTCATCTGAACAGTGTGAGAGATAGGGCATTGCCTGACCTTCATCCCTTGACACTTCAGTGTGCCATGGTTTTTCCCTGAAGTGGTGGGTGAGCAGGGAATGATTTTTGTCTTGCACAGGGTACATCTGTACTGCAGAGCTCACCACAGTGCAAAACCACCTTAGATAGCTCTCAGCAAACCCTTTTCAGGACCATTTGCCTGAGCATGAACACCAAGCAGATTCATTCGCCTCTTTTATTTCTTCTCTTCTTGTTTAAGGGTTAAAATGCAGTGAAAGACAATCTGCATTTCGAAGCCTGACTTAGATTTCACAGAGTCCCTTGAGAGTGTTTAAAATCTTAAAAATAAAGGTGTTTCTAGTAAGGTTAGATCTCCATGAGTTTTAATTTCTTTTTATCCATTGTTTTTAGCAATCTTCTGAGGGCAACTCATCTTTCAGCTACATGACATGAATTCACTTCTTTGTCCAAAGAGATGCAGTAAACCAAAGAAGTGTTTTATTTTGAATATCAGTGTTCAAATCCATCGATTTTTCCTTCTGAGGTAAAAGTCTGAGTAGTGAGCTGGAACTTGAACAAGGGCCATGAGCAGATACCACAGCCCTTGATCACTCATTGCACTATGAGATCAGTTTTTCTGTAGATATAAGGCCGTGACTATATTAATAAGCAAAACGGTCTGTGCAAGGACACAGAAGCATCCACCCTGTTAGCACAGTTCCTGATAGACTGTTGGATGTAAACCAATTAACACCAGCCCAAACAGTCCTGGAGTATGATTTGGGGATGGCATGCTCTAAGGATTGCTCCCAATAGGCAGTTTGGATGTAGTTACCTTGTTCTGAAAGTTAAGAGAGTTTAGCTGTATAAATGTGGGTTGTGCCATATAATTTGTCCTCAGGGACAGAGAACAGTTTCTGGCCTGTTTTATTTACCAGTATAGACATAGCTTTTAGAAAAACACCAAACTTGGCAATAATCTTTTTATTTGTATTGTGGTTCCAATAAATCTCTTTTTCTCTCCACTGCGTTGTTATTTTTTACTGCAAAGCCATTAAGCTGAACAGTACTTTAATAATGATTATCAAAACCAGGATTGCAAAGGGAATAAAAAGAACCCAAACATTGAATTTTCTCATAAATTGCCTCTATGACATGCTTAAGGTAATAAAAGTCAGTAATCCCAAGAGCAGGCATGTATGGATATTTTGTTAAATACCTTTAAAAGGAACACTTAATTAAAATATGATATAAATGTAGTAACGTTACAACAAAAATTGTCACATGGGTATAATATGTACACAATAATTAAGAAACTACCCAGCTTGCACCTAAAAATTTGACTTTCCTATTTTCATGTTGCACACATGGGTTCACTGGACAAGATTGTTTCATCTTAAGAAAAACAAAACAAAATGAAACAACAACAACAAAAAGCCCACATAAAGCAAAAAGACAGATGTCTTAATGATGATAACATGTTTGTGTACACTCAGCGTGTTGTATTTTACCTCATGAGGTGGCCTCAAGCATGACTCCACTACACTTTTGCTCCAGAGAAGGCTGATAGCCTGAGTAGAAAATTATTTCCTCTCCTGTTCAACCTAGCAGAAAATTACTTCTTTTTAATGTAAGATGGAGGGGTGTACAGAAAGACTACACTTTTCTGGATGCAGACTACACCTACACTAACAAATGGGGGAGGGGGAGCAAACCCTGAGACAAAAGTGTCATGGGAAATGCTCTTTTCCTCCACCCTCCAAAGAAGGGAGACCATGTCCATATTGCCTCCCAGGAGTAGTGTCCTTATGTCAGGTCTGGCCATGATCTAGGAAAATGCCAGCTGGCACGGGTCAGAAACCTGCCAGTGAGCAAGTTGATAATCAAGCAGTATGTACAATCACAGACATCGGCCAGGCTCAAAACCATACTTTCTCTGGTCCTATTTCGTTTATTAATATTGATATAGCCACTGGCTGAATGGCAAAATGAGGACTTGGCCCTAAATCTGGGAGCAGTTGCCTTTTTCTGATGTCTTCCCCATGTGCACAGTCTGACCTCAAATGTAGCTGTTGAATGCTGGGGCCTGATTACAAAACACTCACTGCAAGGCGATAACTTTGTAGGCAAAGGTACCACGTGCAAGGGAATCGCTCATGCAGCCAGGAAGAAGTCAGTGCTGATGAGACAGAATGCCAACCTAGAGACTCGAATGATAAATTAGAAGAAATGGGAAGGAGGCAGTGGATGGTGGATATATGATATGACAAAGATCATAACACTATAAATTATGTCAGATAAGGCTATTGCTTGTTAGTACAGTTTAGGATAATATACAAGAAGTCTATTCTGAATACAAAGACACCATTTAGTTCCAGCATGATTTATATGGTTAATGCTGTCATTCTGTCCTTTGAGCAATTTACATTAGCTTTCCAAAACTCTTTGGATTATCAATTTTAAAACTTATTGTAAGTATTGCGGAAAGGATAACTAAGGAGGGATTTAAATGCATTAAAAATTTAGTTTCAGGAAAGGCTAAAAGAAATCTTCTGAATCACTATTAAAAAGACAAAACTCTCTACCAATATTCAGGAAAAACCTGCTATTTCTTTTCATTTCTCAACATTTGTTTTTAATCTAGAAAAAACAAGAAGTTTGTGTAAAGATTTTTTTTTTAAGGTACTGATAACTGTTGCAGCAAAACATTTCAAATTTCATGGTAGCTTTTTAGCTAAAAGAATAACATTTTCTGAGATAACAAAAGAAATTTTATCCCTTCAATCTTTTTGGTCTTCAACTGCAATGTTAGGAAAAAAACAGAAGTAAGACCAGTTTGGACAGTGACTGGACAGGAGAATTATGACCCAAGTGCCTAGGGGAGAAAGATTATTAAGAGAGCCATTCTTGATCTTTGTAAATATCAGTCAGACCATAGATTTCAGTTATAACTTTAAAAACAGCATGGAAGGTGTGGAAGAACATGTCATCCTGACAGCAAGTGCATTAGCTTCTCCTTCCTTTAGAGCAGAGGTTTTCAGACTAAGAGTACACGCACTTCAACAAGGACAGGAGACCTTGAGCTTTTAAGGGGGTAGGAGCTACCTCTTACATAGGGGTAAATTAACATATTTCCGTGATGAGCTCTGTCTATGTTTTGAACACGGCTGGTCTCAGAAGTAGGAAGGAAGAACCTGTACCCTGCACAAAGCCAGGAGACAAGGATACTGCTTATCCCTGTGACAAATGTCATCCCAAAACCTGCAGGACCCCTAGAGCCTGTAGTCATTGCTTCCCACCCTCCAGCTCTTCCCTCCGTAAGGAACAGCCTCTGCCTCTGCACAAGGGAGATGATTTAGCAGAAAAGTTGAAACCTCAGCATTACAAACTGTCTTATCTGTTCTTGATATAACTAGCTTTGTGTGGTTCCGTGGAGTTCAGGTCCTGTCATCCTATCGAGGACACTAGCCCAGTGAGGACTGCCACAAGAGGTGAGGGCATACCTGCCCTATGGAAGAGCCACGAACAGAGATTGCTATGGGAACTGCAAAACAAGAATACTTAAATTTAGACCTGTAACCCCAGTATTAAAGGAAACAAATATCAATGGTCTGATTTTCAGAGGTGTTATGTTCTTCAAGTCTTTCTAAGGGAAGAACTTACTGGTCTTTGACAACAGATACTTAATACCTCCTAGTGCTTCAAGTATTCCATAAAACTTCAAAGAGGGATGCAGAAATGACAATGTGTCCTTAACAGAATCTTGTACTTTCCTTTCAGAGATGTTTCCCATTGGGCACCTGAGGTTCTGGAGTCACATTGACAGGCTTCCTTTAGATGCCACGAGTTCAATCAGTGCTAACTGGCATTAGACACATGATAGTGAAGGAATAGCTGCCAACCCAGTTTAATTGGCCCAAGAAAACCACCCCAGGGCAACACTATCAGCCCCAAACAGATAGCAGAACTTGTTTTAGCTGCTGTGGTTGTAACACTCATGGCCAGGTCTGTGTTTCACAGGAGCTTTCTTCATTATAAGAAAACAACCACAAACCATTATGAGCCAACACCACACTCACCTGTAAAAGATTAATTTGATGCCATATGATAGTGAACTTCATCAGAAAAGAATGGCAGCCTCATTTTTATAAAAACGTTCTGCATATGTCACTTTCAGTAAAATATATGGTTTAGCTTATTATGAACATAGATTTTCCTTCTCCCTGTCAAAAATCAGGAAAGGTATTAAGCCCTTCACATTAGCCTTGGATCAGTACTTTACTATTCAATCTGAACTTTCAAAGTGAGAGTGCAAAGTTATGAAGCACAGCATTAATTTCTGAGGTATGCATGTATATCAATATACACACATGCATGCAAAGAAATGCAGACGCATCTGTCCATTTACGTGAATGTGTTTTATTTGTGCACAAGCATATCACTAATCTCCAAGAATTCGGTAAGATCATTTGAATGTTTTAGTTTTTCTCCCATATAAAGATGTTCCAATTCACTATGGTTAAACATCAAGTGAATATTTTTGCAAAAGAATCATCAAAATTAGTATTCCTTGAAATGTTAGTCATAGGTGCTGAATACTAGGAATAATTAAGTTAATTCAGATTTTTTTTTTGACAGTTCAGAAGGCCCAATTTAAATTATTGTGATTTTCATGGATAATACTTTGCTTTTTTTTCCATTTAAGAAGGAAAAGCTTTTAATGACAGTATCCATTATGACATTTCTGAAATCAGTTAGACAAGCAACATTTAAGAAAGGGAGTGCAAAATGTGAAAAAAAGAAGAGGTTTGCTATTTCTTGATGAATTCTCTTTGAACAACTCGATACCCTTTGACATTTTTGGAGCAGGCAGATTAGTATGGTCAGGTGGGTCATTGCTGGCATGGTATCAATCTAGACTGATTTCCACTGCAATACATGGTATTTGTGTTATAGGAGTTGGGATCTCATTTGACAANTGTTATAGGAGTTGGGATCTCATTTGACAAACTGTTTGACAAGGCAAAGAAACATGTTTCAGCAGGGCAGAAATTCCAAAAGGAAAATCTTCCAGGTAAGCTACTTCTCTGGTTGGCAGTAACAAAAAATCCTACCTGCCTATTTTAGTCCAAAGAGGGGAAAGTAAAGGAAGACTGAAAAATAAACTATTGTCTCAGATGTGAACAGCTTTTTGCTTGTAATGCCAACACCATGATTCTCACAGAATCCCTACTTACTAACATGGGCTTGGCATCCAGCTCAGTTCCACTATTCTGCATGATGTTGAGTAGCCTCTTACTCCCCAGGTTGTTCATCTGAAATCTGTGAAATTGCAGAGTAAGTTATAACCCACTGTCAGAAGACACATTACAGTCTTAAGCCTGGGCAAAGAATGTCATTTTGAAAAGTGCTGTATGCATCCGCATCCACCCAAGTCCACACCCTACATCCACGCAAGCGGATATATTGAAGGGAAGGTAAATGGAAATTGGACTTTTTTTTTCCTTTGGGCATACAGAATTACTGCGCCGCTCCTCAGGGACAGAGCACATAGAGAGGAGCACCTCTTCTGTGTTCACTGTATAATCCATTTGCATTTTCAGGACAGCTCCCAAATACTTAAAATGGAGTCTTTTAAAAAAGCATATATGTGATCAAGGCTAAATTAATTTAGTCAGAAGTTTTGCCCATGAGTTCTCTCGAGAGAGATCAGGCACTGGTGATGAAATGAAACAAAGATACTGATTGTCATCTCCAAAACCTCTAAGACATAATTTAAGAGAGCTGCACTGTCTTAATGGTCCACTGACAAAGTGTCCATCTCCCTGGTGTCCTGTCTCAAACAGTAACATTACTGAATAACTACAGAAGAATAAAGTCAGAACAATCGTATGTGCTAATTCACCACCTCCCTAATACTCTCTCATCTGTTTTCGTCTTGGGATTTTTTCAATTATATCCACAGGGCCCTCT
>VYZV01008684.1:0-11419 GCA_013401275.1 Pandion haliaetus
ACATTTCCTTAAAACAAAATTTGTTATTAAAGTTTCACAGGGCGGATGGTGGAGGGGCGTGGAAATAGCCATCTTTGCACAGGTAAGGTGTGCCATTAAGCGGACTGAAGATTAAAGTAGTTCTAAGGGACTGTTGCTGAATTAAGATTAAAACTTGTATCTCAATCATGAAATTCCGCTTTCGGGTTTTTGGTTTAGTTTCTTGGTTTTCTACCTTTTTTTGTTTGTTTGAAGATGGAAGTATACTGTTTTACAGAACTTGCGCTTTCTCTTAGTACAAATAAATAGAAAAAAAAAGACAAGATATTTTAAAATTTTCAGCTGATCCTAATTATATTCTGTGCATTTAAGCCAACAGAAAATGATACTTAAAAAATAATATAACCAACTCCGGATGTCATCTTCTATGTTCAACTTTAATTGTTTTTCTCAAGGCCATTTCAGAACAAAAGCAATGCTGCTAACATCTACCTATAACATATACCCTATTGCTTCTTTAAACTAGAGCTAAACTACCTGAAGCTGATCCAAGCTACAAATAAAAACAGCTGTAACCGAGAAAGCTTTCTACAAGGAACTATTTTAAAGCAGAACTACACAGAATTATAACACTGATAAGTCTGGAACCCAAAATTTCAGTACAAACATCTTTAATTTCTAGTACATTAAATATCTCATTAAAAGCTACACAGACTAAGATGTACATAAATATTTCTTTGGATGTGCATAGAGTTATTTTTTTTTCCATTAACAGGAACAGAACATACCAGATAAAATAAGTAGTTCAATAATTTCTGCATCTCCCAGATAGGCAGCAGCATGTAAAGGGGTCCTTTTCTCATTATCCTGTGGTAAGAGGGGGGAAAAAAGGTTTTATTTAAAATAAAAAAGTATGTTTTAGCATTCTGTATGATTTATGAAAAAACACTGCATTAAAGTGCATCTTCCAAATATTGTACACTTTATATTTTAGAAAACATAATTACTCTAAAGATGTTAGTCACATTTACTAAGACAAGCATGCTTCTCCCTAAGGAACTCTTAATACCTACATAGTCAACTAGTGTTTTCCTGACACACACAGATTGACAGATGCTCATCACATCTTTAGATTAACCCATCAGTTAGAAACCACCATTCACTTGTCTCTAGAGACAGGAACTTGAAGCTGTCCTATACAGTTAAAAATGGTGTGTTATATGCAACAATTACTGAGAAACATTTTCTTTGGAAAGTTTGAATTTAGTGTCAGCAGTTATTTTTTAAGCAGACAAGAAGCTGGAGTCAGTAGGGGCAAAAATACTGAAATCCAATTTCAACTGTTTTGCTTATTGTAAATAAGCAAAGAGAAGGTAGAAATGCAATTTATTTTGCAGAAAACAATCTGGAGGATGCAAGTAAGATCCAGCACTTTTGATTAGTTCAGGCTGACCTAAGGTCCTTTTGAAGGTACAAGTAAGAGAACTTACTTAGCCATACACAATGTATACTGAAGAAGATTCACTTTTGAAAGACTAGCACAAAATATTTCTCAAACTCTTTCAGGATCAGTGCCAATTTCCCTGCACGAGTTTATAGCTTAATCAGAAAAATAATAAGATCACTTTCACATCACAGTGAGTGATAAAAATTAACAAGAACCAACCAGTTTGCTCTCTGACAGAAGGCCGCTGAGAAATCAGAAAAGAGACAGATCATCAAGTTGGCATCATGGTTCTGGCCTAAGCTCTGCTTAGATGTTTAGATCTTTTTAGTACAGTTTCAGATACACCGGGGGTAAGGGATCAAGATTATAAACAGCAGAAATTTTAAGTCGCAAGACATTTCTATTAATTCAACTGTTGTGTCACAACTATGGTAAAATTAATGCACATTTCATTGACATTTTATCGTGAAAAGCATTCCTTTCCCTTGCCAAAATAACTTTATTCAGTGAATTCCTACTTGAGAGCTAGCAGCACACAAGACTATTCAAGTTCATTGCAGGAGAGATATCGCAAATTTAGAGCTGAGACCCAAGAAGTCAGCTCTAAAACATAAAAGAATTTCAGAACTTAGAACATTCAACCCCTCCTCACGACAACAACATACATACAACCCCCTGCCCCAAACGACCTACTCCCTGTTTAGTCCCTGCCCAGAAAAACTCGAAGTTACAGTTACCATCTTATCAATGTTTCTTAACATAAATTTTTTAATTACACGCAAGTAATTCTAAATTGAGCAATACAAACCTGACGCCGATGCACCCTGAATAAAGCATCACTACCACTTACATATCACTAACACCACATAAATGCCTCACAGTACCAATTACTTGCCAGTATGTCTCAATTGCAGATAACACATTTATGACAAAAAAAGACAGACCCTGGCACCAAGGACTTGCCATCTGTTGGGGGGTGGGACAAAACAAAAACCCAACAGACAGGAAGCACAAGGGAAAAAGTAATACACATACTAAACTTTCTTCCCCAGAGCAAAGGCAGTAAACACCAGTCAGCAATGAAAATCAGTTTTCACCCCTCCAGCCTGGAGAAGTGGAGCTACTTTAGCTAGCTAGTATTTTGCAACCTCATTTAAGCCTTTTTGACAATGCTAACAAACCTATACCCTACAGATTAAGGAACACAGAAAAATGAGTATGATATTACACTGTCTGCAATTTCATTGTAGAATTAGAGAAAGTAAGATGGGCCGTGGGTACATCCTTCTGTAGAGACGGTATTCAGTCAGGAACACAAGCAAAAACTGCATTCCCCACTTAAAGGGCAAAACTCATTATTATCAAAATTTTCATCACAATGGTTGTGGTGTTGGTTTGTTTGGTTTGGGGTTTTTTTGTTTGTTTGGGGTTTGGGGGGTTTTTGTTTGTTTGGGTTTTTTTTAAACATCTAACAGAAGTCATGCAAGTAACCAATCTGATATAACCGATCAGAAATCTTCCAGTAAAACGGTGGCAAGAAGGGAGCTCTTTATCTAGAAAAACACAAATCACCAAACCCTAAAAAAAAATTTCTGAAACATCCATGGTCCAAATTTCTGATAAATTTGAGCCACACTTCTTAAAAAAAAATCCAACCTCTACTAATGGAAACTGTTGAGTATCTTGAAACCACCAAAATACAAATATGAATACAGCTTTAACACAAGCAACATTTCCATTCCAGTGCTTCTATGTTTCCAAGCTGTGTGTTTCCAGTCACGAAAATATTTCAGTTTTGCTGCTCTTAAACTGACAGCTTGAAAATACTCAAAGCCCAACTGCAGTTCTGCAGCAGGGAGTACAAACTGCGAGAGTACATATGCAGGAGGCTGGTGGAGACTTCCCCCCTGCTCTACAGCACGAAGGCAGCTCTGCTGGGATGCTCATGGTTTGTCATCTTCTGGGTCAACTCCAGAGCCTGGTATTTCAACAATCTCAGGCCCCGGGGTCTCTATCGACCACAAGTATTCCGCATGCTGAGAGTGCTTTGACAGAAGCCCTGACTTTTTTCTCCCCTAGTTTCGCAGCTGGCACTTCTTGATACTTCCAAACTTTTTTTTTTTTTTTTTTTTTTTTNTTTTTTTTTTTTTTTTAGTTTAACTTCTGTGAGAAAGCTATTGGTTCAGTATTTAAAAAACTGTTTTTCAGAACTTCTTACAAAAGCACAAATGCTGCATTCAGCAAGCTCTCATCAGTATGCAGAAGTCTCTGCTTCCGTTAAAAGAAAATTCTAATTTTGTTCCATCTGAAGTCTTACATTTTATTGGTGAATTTTAATAAATGAAATGTGAGTAAAATTAAAGAGAATTCTGTATTTAAAATGCTACTAAAGTACTGCTATACAGATCAACTACTTTTATTAAAAAGCAGTAATCATTTGATGAACAAATTTCATCTGCACATATAAGCTACTGCATATAGAGTTACAGTAAATAACACTAATTAAGCTTTCAGTTTTAACAAGCAACTTTGGGAGCAGACATTTTGCAGCACTAATATATCATACTAATATAAATACTGGCCCTAGTGTTGTTCCTTTAATTTCATAAACTTAAATGACAGTAAAAGAAATACTTTGAGAGAAGGGGTTTTGTACATAAAAGTCACTGTTACACAGAATGTAAAATCTAATATTGTTGGTACTATTTAATACCAAGTATCACAGTATTACTGCAGTATCTGACAGCACAGAAAGGCAAGAGTTGTGCCATGTTCATTTTCCAATTCAAAAATCTGCAAGGCAAATGGGACTATTGCAACTCTAAATCAGCTGTAATGTTAGTAAGGAAACACATCACACTAATTGCATTAGGCAAGTATTACATAGTTGAAAGAGAATGTTGATATTCCAGTAGAAACAACAAAGAACTTTATATTCCTAATAAGAAACCCCAAAGTTCAATTCCAGATATTGGTCAATGCTGTCAAGAAACTAAAAAGCAGTAAAAGGGCTCAGTCCTTAAGGAATCAGCTTTTGGAATGACAGTTCTGTGTCACAAAAACCCCAACATTGTATTTATATGCGTCTTAGGATTGCATTACATGAAAAACATATATAATCCTTTCATTCACAGTACTTCCATTTCACAAGTTTCCCAAACATTTCATCTACATAGGAGTTTCTATAAGGATTATGACATGAGAAATGCATAGGAGAAGGCTTTATGACCCCATTAAAACCAAATTTGGAATAAAGGGACAGGGATTGTGGTGCTACAAGCTTCTTCCTAACTCCCCAAACCTAGAACAAGGGCAATAGCCACCTTTGTTCCATTTTACCTAAAACACAGGCTAAAATTGTTATGCTGGTTATTTCATGGATCAAAACTTCTACAATGGAGAAATCCATGGCTATTTTAAACATGTAGCATTCAAATCTACCTCTTTTTAAAGTAGTAAGTATCCTTTGAGACATAACAATTTATTCCTGGTTTGGGTTCCATTTCAGCAACTGATTTAGAATAACTACATACAACTACAGAGAGTGTTAAGGAGCTAGATGCCTTAAAGGCAGATCTCTGTTATCCCATACATACTCAGTAAGACTGCCATAACCTGACTATGGCTTCCCCAAGAGTTTATTAGAATATCACTTCAATTTGCCCTTCAAATAGTTCAACATCTACTGATCCGAAATCTTTGAATTAAAGTATTTTTTGGAAAAGCATGAATGCAACTTCCCCCTTCATAAAAAGTCCTCTTTATCCTGTCTGCTCTTCAAAACCAAATTTTGCAATAACACTTTAAAATACTCTCATTATTTCATGATCGCACTCACAAAACATCATTTAATTGTGTTTTCTGCTGTATCACTTGTCAGCTGTCTGCTTCAATACCATCTGTTCCTGGCAGAAATCAATCCTAAATACAGAATCATAAATCTTGAAAATGTTTCGATTCCAACATACCCTGTAACAGCTTTAATAAACATTATTTCCACATGAAACTATTTTAAATATAACACAGGGCATTTTTCAGTTAGGTTAGAGAGATAGGACTATTCAATCAGCATGACTTGTAACTCCTGGGTTCACAGATAATGTATAAGAACATGATTAAAAAAATATTTCCAATTCTTTGATACTGTCTGTTGTGGTTTAAGCCCAGCTAGCTACAAAGCACCACAAAGCTGCTCGCTCACTCCTCCCTCCCAGCCCCGGTGAGATGAGGAAGAGAAAATATGAAGAAACGCTCGTGGGTCAAGACAGGGACAGGGAGGGATCACTCGCCAATTATGGCCACAGGCAAAAAAACCAGATTCAACCTGGAGGGGGGAGAAGAATCAATTTAATTTACTACCAATCAAATCAAAACAAGGATAATGAGAAGTAAATCCAAATCTTAAAACACCTTACCCCCACCCCTCCCTTCTTCCCAGCTCAACTCCACTCCCGATTTTCTCTACCTCCTCCCACCAGCGGCACAGGGGTATGGGGAATGGGAGTTTGGATCAGTTTGTCACACCTTGTCTCTGCCACTCCTTCCTCCTCAGGGGCAGGACTCCTCACTCTTCCCCTGCTCCAGCGTGGGGTTCCTCCTACGGGAGACAGTCCTCCACTAACTTCTCCAACGTGAGTCCTTCCCACAGGCTGGAGTCCTTCATGAACTTCTCTGGCACGGGTCCCTTCCATGGGCTGCAGTCTTTCAGGCACAGACTGCTCCAGTGCAGGCTCTCCCACAGAGTCACGGCCATCTTCGGGGGCATCTGACTGCTCCAGCGTGGGCTCCTCCACGGGCTGCAGGTGGGCATCTGCTCCCCTGCTCACCTCCATGGGCTGCAGGGGGACAGCCTGCCGTCTCACCACGGGCTGCAGGGGCATCCGCTGCTCCGGCGCACCTCCTCCCCCTCCTTCTTCACTGACCTTGCTGCCTGCACAGGGGTTTTGCTCACACTCCAATCTCATTCCCCACTGCAGATTCCCCTTCTTAAATCTGTTCTCCCAGAGGCACTACTACCATCACTGATGAGCTTGACCTTGGCCAGAGGCAGGTCCGACTTGGGAGCCGGGGAAGCTTCTAGCAGCTTCTCACAGGAGCCACCCCTGCAGCCCCTCCCCTGCTACCAAAACCCCACCACACAAACCCAAAACAGTGTCCAGTACCAGAGAGGTCTCTCCCAGTGTGAAGTCCCAGTGCTACACTTGAGGGTCACTAGGACACTGAATTTTATATACAGGTTTTGCTACAGTTTTTATAATTACCATTTTGTAAGGTACAATAACTGTTTACCCTAAATAAATTTTTTTGTTCCTCCACACAAAAAAGAACACATTTATATATTTGGCTTTTATGTTCCAACTTTAAACTTCATAAAAGTTTAGTTTAGATACATAATTCTATAATTGAGGCCGCTAACTCTTTGGAAGTATGTCCAACCCCAAAGTGGTATCTTAAAAACACATAACTAGAACTTGAAAATTAGTTTAATTATTGTCAACTGAAGAAAAAGATTAAGCATTAGGCTTTCAAAACTTGTAAATCTGTGACAAGTTAATTTTGTATCCCTACCTTGAGTGTAATTAAACTGCTTTTTCTTTAGATTTTTTCCCCCCATTATTTCTTAACTCAATTCTCAGAACTTCACATTGTCAAAAAAACAATAAATTTCTAACTAATTTTGGCTAACATATTTTTTAGAAGCAGACCTCTATTTTCTCACCACATTTCAAACTTAAGATGCAGCTCCAATACAGTAAGCAAGCCTAACAAGCTACAATAACGGTCTTCTGCATGCTTAAAAACAGGAGGAAAGCATGCCATTAACCACAGAAATAATGCATGTTACATATCTAACCACAAAGTAGCCTTTGAAGGCAGATGATAGATACATTGTAGTTGAAATGACTAGATCTGTCATGCTGACTCCATTAATGTCTTGAACCAATGCTCATGCTACTATTTGCATAAACACTTGTACTGCATTTGAAAGAAACTTTCTGAAAGCCCACTATTCAACTTTCACTAATAAGACTTTATTACTACACATTACATTTCAGGACATAACCTCTTTGTGCCATCTATTAGGACAGAGCAAATCTAGACTTCCAAGCAATCACAAAAAACTGAGGAGGAATCTTTGCCCTCTTGCTCATTACAACAGCAGTAACCAATGACTCCAGAGACCTTGTCTTGTAGGAGAAAAGAAGTGTCTTCAGCAGTGAGGGTCAATTCAGCCGTGATCTGCCAAACCCCAGTGTTGTTTCTAGTTAAGATCTTCAGTACCAATTTAAAAGTGCATGATCTTTGACTTGATTCTAGATAATACTAATAATAACCGTCACACTGTGGATTAAACCACTAAATCATTTACTTGTGAGTGCCATTATAACTTGTGGAGACCTTAAAAAAATTAGATGGCAGTACAAAATAAAAGGTAAGTCAGAGGAGAGCTACAAAGCAGCCTGGAAAAAGGTCACAAGAGCACCATTTTAAGAAAGACCAAGAGTTTATAAAACATATAAATGTCACACTAAGCATTCACGTTCCTCAAGAACACAGGCTCACAATTTTCTGAATTGCCACAAGAAAAAAAAATTTTAAAAAAATCCCATAACAAGGTAATTTTTAGTGGATCTACATTGACACACAAAGCAACCAGCACGCACAGTACTTTTAGGACCTTGGAGGAAAAGACTATTAGCTACATAATTGCAAAGGAGACATTGACTCTCCCATCCAAACTTTGATTTTCCAAATCAAAATCAAACACTCGGCAACTTCAAATGGACAAACCATAGAGCTGTTCAGGTTTTACATATGGGTTTATTTCAGAAATGGGACATAAGTCTAACTTATGGAATCCACGCTGAGTGGCACTAAAAACTACAGAAATGGACAATCTGATCTATTCTGATTTCATCACTAATAGCAGTGATAAAAGGCTAAGAAGTTTGGCTATAAAAACTTCCAAGCCATCAACCTTTCCACCATGAGAAATGAATGAACAAGAACAACAGATTTAACATTGGTCAGGAAACCTCCTCCCCTGGGACAATAAGGTATCTGCCATGGTGAGAGCTTTAGGGGGGGGAGTGGGAGGGGGTGAAGTATCACAGACACATCCTAAAGTGGAGTTTTAGAGTCTGGTAACAACGGTGACCAACTGTAAGGCACTTCATAACAGAACAGTTGTGCCTTCCTCTTCTGGCTATTGGAACATCCCAGGCAATGTTTCTTCCCTAACACGAAACCTGGAGTCTATTTGAAGTCTTACAGAAAAATACCAAGTCAAACATTTGAGTTTTACCTTTACCTAGAGAAGAGCAGAATGACACTGCCTGTCACGTATCATTCCACTTTACAGGGACACAAAGATAAATGAGAATCGCCACCAAGAAGGAGGCAGGGAAGAATTCACGTTGCATGGCTTTGCTGTCTCGACATACTTGGCAATCCCAAAAGCATCCTTGTTTAACCTGATGCCTCCGGGTATTTTTAAAATCTAATTTCTGCAATTGAATTTGAAGTTCAAGTTCACAGAACAGCACTAAAATCCATGGAAAATAATTTACTTCCCATTCAGCTAATATTATCTGATTCTAGTCACATAACAAAACTAAAACTGATAAAAAACTCTATCCTCACTGAACCATTATACGCAATTCATACACAAAATCTTATAAATAAAAATCACATTGAAAGTTTGGCTCCTTTCTAAAACGCCTGAACAGTAAGGGCAATCTCATGGGCATCATTAAAATTAAGCCTGCACAGAAAAAGCACCAAGCGTTCATATGTATTATAGTGACATATTGATTTGGAATATTCACTTATATTCAACCACCACTTATTAAAAATTCCGATTTAAAGCCAAGTGAGATAGATCAGTTGTATCTTTCTAGTATTTGTTTTTCAGTAACACCTGCAAATACCTTTAATAAGAATTCCACAAATAATATCAAGAGTTCAAGTTACATAAGCAAACATCAGATACCAAAGTGCTCTTGTCCAAAAGGCAATGTGGTCTTTAATATTTGCACTCAGTAGAACAACTTGACA
Organism: Pandion haliaetus; assembly: GCA_013401275.1. Lineage (NCBI taxonomy): Eukaryota > Metazoa > Chordata > Aves > Accipitriformes > Pandionidae > Pandion > Pandion haliaetus. The sequence goes on from VYZV01008684.1 coordinate 9,485, forward strand.
GGAAGGAGATGGTAGAAAATAAATCTGCTGGTTTAACTTTTATCGAATCCCCCAAACATTAATGCCCATAGCAACTCAGGGAAGTGTAATTTTGAATGCAAGTTTGGTACTGCACTAGAAAAAGGACTGGCAAAAAAGGAAACCGAAGTTCAGAACAATTCATATTGCTAAATAACACTATTCTAGACATCTTTTCATAAAATTAACTCTTCAAATGCTAGCTGTCTTACATCACAAGCATTAGGCAGAAAACACCATTCAGGTGTAACTGATTGAAGCCCAGTCCACTTAAAACAGTGGCACCGAAAGAAAGACACACAAAAATAGAAATGAGTCACATTTAGCGCAAGGAACAGCTATTGAGCTTCAACTCCATCTATGATTATGATTGCTGGACCCCACAGCCAGCTAAACTCTCAGAGAACAAGAGTAAAAATTTCTCATTTGAACAGGTACACTCAAAAAAACCCACAAGTTATTTTGATGTGGTTAAGATGTTTAAACAGTGAGATTCAGTTAATGAGCATGCCTTGTTTTCAAGAAGGCCTTTTTGAAGTACTAAATCTTGAAAAATATGCTGTTTTACTAAGAAAACAGACAAAATTTTATAGAATACAGTGTTTCTTTTTTCATTTGGTTTCTGGAAGACCATTATTTTTATCTGCCAATGACAACACAGAATTAAGATAAATTTCCTACTTTCATTAAAAGTTCTGTTACTCCTAAAGGTCAAAAATTGTCAATAACAGCACATATGAGGACAAGAGGGCTTCAGGTACTCTGGTAAACATTGCATCCTTATTTCTCACAACTAAAGAGGTACACAGCAAGAAGACTTTGACTTGTAGTCAAGTATTTGAAGAGACCTATTTTGAAACAACCAAACATCTGTGTATTCTTCCACTGCCAAGTAATTCACCTCAAAAACACCTCTCCAACTTTTGTGTTTTAAAAGTACTAAGGGTGCTTTTTGGAAATACACATCTTCTCATACCCTTTAACCTTTATGTTCCTTGCAAGTTTTGTAATGTTGCTGTCACTGTTGGAATTCTCACTGGCCAGGTATTCAAACTCACATACAGAAGAAGCACAGCTTACAAGAAAAGCTGAACCTAGGCCTCTATTCTATAAAGATGTCTACATAACTTCTTTTGCCAAACTTATAAAGGCTAGGATTCCTTGTGAGCGAACTCAAGCATCCATTTGGGTATTGGATAAGGACCTGAATAACTGAGCAGGTTTTGTGAGCTGCTCCCTTTCACTGGAAGTTCCAACATCAAGAATTTGGTCCCCATTTATCACTAATAAAGGCTACTGAATTCTTGCCCAATACATGGAATGAATAAAGAGCTATTCTCTACCCTTTGATAAGAGCAACTTGATCTCACAGTACAGATGAGACATTTTGGATGTATTTTAATTCCTGAGTTGAGTGGAAAGAAAACAGAGCAACTTTTAGGGCCAAGACTATTTGTTAATATACTAGATTATTAGTGGGGAGGGGATAGACAGCAAAAACCCCCCATCATTAAAATTAAAAAATCCCCAGCCACAAACCTCTGTAGCATTCAAAACAGTGCTAGATTTAAAAAAACAGATACAATGATAGCCAATTAAAAATACTTTCCCCTGGCTTTACCCTTTCCGAATGCCAAGTACATGATTTGTAAACATTTACCTGGTACGTATGTCATTAAAAACCCCCAGCTTTTAATTGGAGTGCAGTTGCTGGTAAGAGAAATGATAAATAACTCTGAAACTACTTTTGAAAAAAATACAGCAGTAGGTGAAAACAAGGGGCTTTCCATAATGAGAGTACAGTGATGTGGACCTTGAAAAGAAAAGAAAAGAGAATGGCACAAACAAAAGGGTACTGTCAGGATCACCAAACCTGGATGTTGCTGAAGCAGACAAACCTGAAAATGTCTCCAGAAA
>VYZV01008684.1:19768-30243 GCA_013401275.1 Pandion haliaetus
AATTACAGTTTTCCACATAACGACATATATAAAAATTCTTCTAATGTATGAAATAGGTATAGAATTTATTTGTATGATCATAACGTTGAACTCTACTAAATTTTGTAGAATGTTCCACATTTCAGCCAAGTAGTTCAGGCTTTCCTATTCTACACTGTACTCTCAAGTCTGCAGAAAAAAACCCCCACAGTTCAACCCACAAGGTTAAGTATAAAGACGAAAGCCAGCAGCCCGTACATGCATTATCTGTTTTTTTCCATTTAACCTCTTTTAGGACTTTGCTGACCAATACAAGCATCACAAAGAATCCTTCTTGGTTTTTAAACTGTACTCTAGTTTTCATTATTAATTCCTAAATTATTAAGATATTTGCGACCCTCAATAATCTAATTCTACTGGTACCCAGACCCAATGCTGTATGAGAAGTCCTAGACTTTGTCACTAGACTAACAAACCAATTTTCCTCCTCTTTCAGTCTATGCAATGACCTGCAGAGTAAAATAAATTTAAAAATTTAAGAGGTAATCAAGTAAGATGTCATATCTTACCCTAGAATAACATCCAGCAACATTCTCCTACTACGCAAATAACACAAACAAAGATTATGCGAAGCCACACTTGGCAGGCCTGGGAAGGGAGCCCACACCTCTACTGCAACAGTCATCCACGCAGCAACCCTATTGCTCAAACTAACCAAGTCACATACATATACTTAGCCCTCCTATTTGTACCTGGCACTTTGGTGCTACTGGATCATACCCCTTGCCAGACCCAGGAACAAAGCTTGGGATTTATGGGCAACACTTCGTTGCTATCTAATACAGGTGGGGTAGGGAGGGCAGACAAGATTGATTGGTTCTAGGGTTTTGTTTTGTTGGGTTTTTTTCTTTCTTTCTTCCCAAAATAGTAACATAGGTGAGCTTTTATTTTATTTTTTGGTTACTTACTACAGAAAACAGCCACTAAATTAAGAGCTGTGCTGGATGGCCAATAGTCCGGACAGAAATCTTACAGATAACACTCATTGCTACAGTCCTTGGTACAGTATGTGGAATTTCATTTGCCCACCTTACACTTTGTGTTGGAAAATGCCCCACTAACTCACACATAAAGCAGCTTTAAAATATGTTTCATAGTTTAAATCTATTGTAATCTCACAAAGCACAATGAACAGTAAGATACAGGTGTTTCATTCTTAAGTCACTTATCACATGTCAACATGTGCAGTGAGCACTTTCGAACATCGGGAGAGATCTGTGTGATTTTGGGATTCCTCCAAAAAGAGTGCTTGTTTGGCTTTAGCATGAGAAGAGCAAGGGGCACACTGACACCAGTTCAAGAGAGGATCAGATGTTTATCCCCTCTGCTAAGATCAAGTGCAATCAGGTTACAAAAACTGCATATTGGGTTACCTGAAGTATCACTTTTCATGGCAAGAAATACTATCCTAATAGGTCTAGGAGGAGGAAAAATTGTTTTGACTTTAAACGGTCATTTAAATAGCCAGATCTGCAACCTTTACATCATTTTTGATAGGGAGCCGGTATTCCTGCTGCAGAATTATAATCTTAAACAGCTGAGATTAAATACTCCATTGTCATGATCTTTTAAACTGAACATACATCATAAAAGTTTTGGTTACAAACAGAAATGGCACAGTTTGCAACAGTAATAGGCCTCCAAATCTTAAAAAACCCAAACAAACAAATCCTGATTTATAAAAGGCAATGCTGAAATCATTTAGTTAGCTAAAACTAACTGCTGAGAAGTACGTAAAATTCAAACCAGCCATACTAATCTAATCAGCAAGAGCAGGAAATGTTGAGAATCCCCATTAACTAATAAAGACATATTAAATGTGTCAGTTATCACGCAAGATTTTCCTTACTGCCAAGTCTCAAAAGCTCAGGATGGAACCAAGAAATAATAATAATTTTTTTAAACATATATATACATATACACACACAGAGCATAGCAAGAGCCACATGTGTAACAGAAACCATACCAGGCTTGACATATGTGACGTGTGTGGTTTAAGCCTGATTCATGAAACAAGCAGCTACAGTTTCTCAAGCTTTCTTGGGGAAGGGGAGGGAGAAGCAACCCCTTCCCCTCTGTTTTTTCCATTAATTGGAGCCTCAAGAGAGTTCGCCTTCCAAAAAATACATTTGATCGAAGTTCCTATAAATCAATAAAATAGCTGCACACTTCCAACTTGCAGAGAAGGTAAGTCTTTTTGAACAACAGCTTAAGCAGCTAGGGACACACTCGATTTGCACTTTCTTCACAAAAGATTACAACTGCAGAGTGGAATACAATACATACTTTCTAAATCTAGACGGAGCCTGTGACTCAAGAAGGCTGGTGTGGCATGAACAATCTTCTTCCTCAAAAAGCCGGTTTGCTATCAGTACATCATCTCACAGTCACACACAGCAATTCATGGAAGGCCGCCCATCTCAGAATCTTTCTAAATATAACACTATGGTAGAAGACATCATCTGTTTTAGGAGTAATGCTCTAATACAGCCCAACCTGGGTGCAATCTTTAGCTATTACCATAATACCAAACAGTTATCACAGCCTAGGTTTGGAAGGCCAAATAAACAGACTCAACTAACTTAGCTTTGAAAGACTACTAAGCCAATTGCAATTAATGTTAAAGATAACATACCCCGAAAGTAAAAAGGTAAATGAAGCTGGATGATAACAGAAAGAACAACCAAAAACTACACCCACATTTCATCAAAACACTAACAACTTTCCTAGATGAATGTCACTGTCACAAAGACCTACAACAGCGCTATCTTCAGTTCACTTGTGGGCAAAATTAATTTGCAGAACCCTGCTAGGTCTTCAGTTACAGAGTCCAACCCATGCTCAGGGGAAGGGAGGAAGGAATGGATCTGAACTATTAGAATACAAACTGCAAAATAATTAGTTGCTCTTGAGAGGGGGGAAAAGACTCTGCAGAGGCATTGGAGGGAATGACTCTGGAATTCTAAACAACTGTACTGAAGTACTTGGACAGCAAAGTGGGAAAAAATCCAACATATACACTGGTCTAATATAATCCACAACAGTCAAAAGAGTTTATCACAATCCTTCTCTTTATTAGGAAATATATATAACCACTTCATTTTCTTCTCTTCTCCCCTCCTTCAGTCCATACCAACTTGTAACACATAACTAAGGGGACAACTTTGGATCTAGACTATGTAAGGATATATTATCTCCAGCCAAGTACATACAGCAAACGAAAACCCAAGGAAAAGAACAAAACACACTCACAAAGAATAATCCACTAGCCAGTTTACGTCATTTCTACCAAACAATGGGAGAATTTGTATGCTCGTTTAGTCCCAACAAACAGTGTTTTAAGAGATATATGCGAATGTAATATTAAATACTGTAGTAGGACTAGGACTGCCATGTTAGGAAGGAGCAATCGTGTGTGATAAGCATCTGCCTAGGCTGAAGAAGGTGGCTGTGAAAAAATAGCACATTTGTTCTGGATGGATTCTAAATACACCTTGGGTGTTACTAGCCTAAGATGCACACACGTTCTGTTAAAACAAGATATATCCACAGAAAGGAATACAAAAATTAAGATGTCAAATATAAAAACCCCTCAGATTTTTAATACTGTACCTACAGTACCTCTCTTCGCTGTAACTACCTGGCAGTCTAAAGTAACCCTTTTCAAAGACATCGATTACAGCACATCTGCTGACTTCATGTTTATGGGCAACTGTTTGACAAAACTTGAGATAGAACAAAAAACAAAACCAAACCACTACCACATACATACTGAAATCTAGCACAGGATTTTGTAACAGACAATCAAAAAAGCTGAAAGATACTAACCTAACTTTGTTTACAGGCACTATAGCTATGAATGCTTACACATGGAGGAATTTAAATGAAATAATACAGCCTAATCAGCTTTTACAAATAAAAATGGCAGCGAGACCAGAGTGTTCATATGAAGAGACTGGAAGGATAACACAGCTAATGCTCTCATAACTAAACAGAAGATTAAATCTTTTGGAATTATATAATCCATCATACAATCTTACTTAAGAACATATAAAACTACTGAAAAAGGAGAGGGAAAAAAGTCCAACCTTATGAAACAAAACTTTAGATTTGACAGCAAGTCTACTTACACAGGGTCCTACTCAAGCTCTTAAAGACAATGGGAGGGCTCCCTTATACTTCAGCTGGCATTGATCAGATATAAATTCTGCAGAATGCTTTTAAATGTCAGAATACACATACCAAACTAAATATTTACATCTCTCAAGAAGAAAGTGTAAGCAATTATCATAGCCTTACACTGGCCACTATGTAGCATCCAGATGTTAGCCTTTGCTTTTTAGCATCACTCTTGTTTTGATGCGTTTGGAGGAGAAACAGCTACATACATTCCCATAGTGTTAAGCCCTAAATGGTTTATGTCAGTCTGCTTTAATAAGCAAAGCAATTTCTAATCCATGTAAAGAGCTTATGCTATATTATCTTGCATAGTGTCAAACATGTATTGGAATTTTAATAGAAAGTAAATACAGTAACTGCATGCTGTTCAAATCTTGAACTTCACCCAATGGAACAAACTCAATTTCATTTCAGTACAATTTTTAAGTCTGCACTGTCTGGGTTTGCAGCACTGCAAATAGGGCATATACACACAATTTCTCAGTTTTACTTATTAATATGATCATTAGGCTTCCCTTTTTGAAATCCACTATTAAACCTACCTACTGCAACCCCAGACCATTTTCTTACAATCGTCTAATGTATACTATAGGCTATATTTAAGAAGAATCAAAGTCTATATGGCAGCACATTTAACCAGTCTACCTTTCTAAAAAGTCTGATGCAACTGCATAAACAAACTTTTCAGTTACCCAAGCACTGCCGAACTAACATTTGAAAGGAATATAGAATTAGGTCTTTACTGTCAACACAAATCTACACAGCTACACTCCTCCTTCCTAGTATAAAGTGTATGTACAGGCTTTACTTTGCCCATTAGATAAAAACAGTAAAATTTACAGCTCATGAATTAGAAAAGTTTTAAAGTGATTACTTTATAGCCAAAAGCTGTATCAAAACAAGATTAAAATGTATTCAAAGCTAATGATGTTTGGTTTTACCTGAAAATTAACATCTTCTTTCTTAAATATCAGTGCTCGAACTTCATCAGGATCTCCATTAAATATAGCTTGAACCAATGGTGGCTGAAATGAAAAAAAAAACCCACATCTTAGAATATAACCCTAGATTAGCTTTTAGTGATACACATGGTTTTTTGATACATAACAAACACAAGATGATGACAAAAGAAAACATCCCAGGCAGTGAAATAAAGAAACCAGCAACAGTATTTAGAATTGAAGAAATTCCAAGTTTTAAAAACCTCAAGCACACAAACATACTCTAAGTCCATGAAATAAAAATAATAAAAAAAACCCCAACCAAGGCCCAGAAGACTAACTTGTAACAGCTGAAAAGACAACTCCTCATAATAAAATTAGGCTGTTATATTGTATAGAATTCGCAGTATGTAACAAGCAAACCCGTTTTACATTAGCAAGTGACTGAAGTTACTAGAAGTTTTTCACCTGTTTAGATAGAGTGGGAAAGCAAAGTGCATCAGATAAGTATGGTAACAAATTCACACTCACACACATCTACTACTAAATATAGCATGATTTCTTAGTAAGAAAAGCTGCTGCGGTATGCTAGCAAGATTTAAGTCAGTCACTTGATGAAACAAAATTAATTTAAAGCAATAAAAGCACAGTCCCCAGTGTTGATCATTTCCAGAACACGGTAACTTGAATCTAACAGTAACATCAAGATTATGGCTTACGCTATTTTTCATTTTAGCTTAGAACTGCTCTTGCTTGATGTACACTATATATGCTATCAGTTCTCAAAATAAACACAGCATATTACTGAAATAAAATTATTACATCAGTTTCTAAAGTGGTACTGCATAAATGTATCATTGAGGAATGAGGAATGGAGCAGGAAAAAACCATTTACTTCAAATACAGTTTACCAAGCCCTCTAAAAATCCTCTGCTATTACACAAGAGTTAAGATCTTTTATTGCTGCACCATAAATAAAGTTACATGAAAAAGAATGGGCCCTTGAAAATATTAATTCTACAACTAAGTTTCAGCTTTTTCCCTCTTTAATATAGGCAGTTTTTACCACCTTGTCTTGCTTCAACATCATGCATATTCATATCAATCTTAGGAAAATTACTATTGGTATTTGCAACAGTATTAGAAGCAGGAAATATGCCAACAAACAACATGCCTTACCAGCACATTTCCAGAGGGCGATGGATGTAAAGATACATTTTCCTGAGGTAATTTGGAAATAAATGTGGGGGAATCATCTTCCACCTCCTCCAAAACAACAATACAGACTCGACTCATTCGATCCGTTTGAGGAAGCAAAAGCAAACAAAAAAATGCCAGCAACAGTATTTTTGGAACCAGACCACAAATACCGCAACAGGGACCATAGAGGAAATACTTTCACCTGTTTCACATGCCCTCACAAACTTGTGAGTTCTACTGGTGGTGTATTAGCATTTAAAAAAGGACATTCCAATCCCCCCTTACACTTCATTTTTCAGATTTAAACACCCTGAGATGTTCAAAACAATGCTGGAAAAAAGTTGTTCTTTTTAAAATAAAAATTTCCCTAGGCATCAAAACCACAATAATGAAACTGTGGAACAGCTGATAAAAATATCCCAAGATCCAATTCCATTCGAACAGCACTCACTGTCGCACACAGCTGTCCTTTCACAAGCAGATTTGTCTTTGTTAATGTCACAACTTCCACAGTGTCCTTCTACCCCCACAGTGAAATCATTGTTGCAGAAGACACGACACCGTCCTATTGAGGACAGAACAAGGAACAATTGCCCTGAGAGAGACGGCCGCAGCTATACCCACTCCTGCAAGGTCGGTTTTAAATCAACCGTCGCAGGCTTTCTGACGACCGAAGAGAAACACTTCTTCTGATCATCCTGTCATGCTACAGCTTTCTTTCTCAATGTCAAAAACAGTCCAGCCAGAAAAATCCATCTCATTTCCAGCAGTTATTCAGGACCTGCTTAGAGGAAAGTAATTCCTTCCCATGCAAGAAAAATATCTGCAACGTACAGCACGGCTGCAGTACATTTACATGCGATGAGTCAGACCACAGGGACAATGAACTCCTTGAATAATATTGCCAGTTGAATCCAGCCTCCCCAAAACGACAGCAACGCAGACAGTGTTACTCTGTCAGGGACACAAGCAATGCAGAGCGTTCATTTTTCCTTCACCGGGCAGTAGCTGTGGCTTCTCCATCAGGGAATGCGTTAGGCAGAAATACTGTTGAGGAAGAATGCTTCAGCAAAACAAGCTAGCTACGACACACAAAAGCTCAAATTACTGCCTTAGACTTCTTCTGCAAAAGCAGTTCATCACTCAAGTCTTTCTTTTGATCACCGTGTGAAAGCAGTTCCCATGATAGTCTTCATTCAGATTGAGGGGGAGAGGAAAAAAAGGAAAAAAAAAAAAAAAATCAGACTCCCTACATCTTCTCTGAGCCAACTTCTTTATCCGAACATCTGTCACTGTGCCAGCCTGAATCTCCTCTTCCGTTAGAGCTTCTGCTTATCAGTTTTTTCCTTGACAAATTAAATTATACAATCAGCAGATAGCCTTGCAAAGCTTAAAAAAAAGCCTGGCTGTCCACGCTGGTCATTAAAAGCCCGTAGGAGCAGAGCACAAACCACCGCCACAGCAGCATTCCCACTGAGCAGCAGCCCGGCGAGCAGCAACTGCAGCCTGGCAGGATGAAATGCCTAGTAATGCTCACATGTCACACTTACCAGAGAACCCAGTCACTGCACCCAGTGCAACTTCCTCTGGCAGCAAAAAAAAGCGCCTTTTTCTTTTTTTGAGGGCAGTCACTGCAGTTAACATCTGTGCCAGTGCTGTGACTAACGCAGCTGAAAACATAAAAATCCTTTAACTGAAGAAAGAGTGACTGTTTAATATTTTCCACTAAAAGCCACAAAGAAATCCGATGTACTGGCTCTGCTGACTAACAACAATTTAGGCAGTAAACAATTCCAGCTTTAACTGCTTTCACATGGCACTGGTCAGAGCAGCAAAACAGTCCTTGCTTAACTCGCTGAAGACAAGAAACTCCCCACATAAATACTCTGAAAATGAAATGAAAGTAAAATCTCTCTTAAAGTAGTCGGTTGACTATTAAAAAGCCAGCTATTAATGACCAAATGCATGTTTTCTGCAACGAGTATAGACAAACATACCCTTAGCTTGGAAAAAACTACATCTAGTATAACTGAAATAGAATAATATTAATATTATAATAGTATAAATAGAATATAAAGCCCTACAACTTGCTGAATAAATATTTCAGCTTGAATCTGCCTAAATGGTGCTGGCTTGTGGGTGTATTATGTAAATAGCTTCTGTCAAAAGTTGCTGGATAAGCTTCAGTGTTACAGGAACAGAGGGAGGGTTTTTGTTCCTGCTGCACAGTATGAAGGCACTTGTGCTGTCCTTCAGTGGCTGGTAAGATCAGAATTTGTCAACTGTGAACAAGTTTCTAGCTCTTCAATAAAGCGTTTGCACTCAGGTTTCACATATGAATCGAGGCAGAGAGAAAGACAGGTTTAAGTGGTATATTAAATGGTTTGGATATTAATAGACATATTAAATTCCCACCTTCGGGGGCCACAGGCAGGAACAGCTCACATCACCACTCTTTTGAAATAATGTCTACAACAGTTTCACTGCAATGTAACAAATTGCTTAACACACACCTACTGACACTTCATGCAGGTAAAGGTTTTTTTAAGTGTAAAAGAGTACCTTAGCCTAGGGTTCCCTGAGCTCAGGACTGCTGGCCTGGCAGAATATAGCACCAGCTTCTGATTCACTGTGAAATTTCAGATTCAGATTTCCCAAGTCTTCTCATTTACAGCATATGACTAACAAACATCTTTATATAAAGAACAGAATATATTTATAGAGTCCAGATGTTTTGGAATTTTATACTTTTGGTCTTAATTATGAAAAAGCAATGGTTTGTACACCACACTGCTTTGTTCTAGCATTTCAACCAGTTGTTAAAAAGAGACAACACAGATTCACATGAATACATATGAGAACTCATGTCCTTAGCCACAGCAAAACCAGTTTAAGTAAAAACATGGACATCCTCAAGGCTCATCTAATGCAATGCCCTATGCTAAGGAACACAGCAACCACAACCTAGAAAATATTTTCCTGTTTGTGAAAAATGCCCTAAGGAATAGACACTGTAGCTTACTTGCGTAACTAAGCATTCATTCAAAAAAAAAAAAATCAGATTTTCAGTTTAAAAGCAAAGTAAACTGACAAAAATGCATACTTGGGTTTCATACTACACACACACACACACACACACACTTGCTAGATGACTGTTTTCTACCTAAGCCCATGTGTTTAGATCAAATGAACACTTTTCAAGAGTCAGTACCTTTATATAGTAAGCAAACGCTAAGGGTTCCGTATGCTTTCTTTGGAGTTACCAACTGGACATGTTGCTAGATAGAGATAATACCCAATTTAGTTCAAATTATCTGAAAGTGGTCCATTTCTGACCTTTGCAATTAAAGCCCCAAAGTACACTTTAAAAAAAAAAAAAAAATCAGCTGAAAATTCAATACTTACCTTAAAAAAGTATAGGACTTAACATTCAGTTAATTGTGAAAATTCAGAAGAGTTAAGAATATGGGAATCTACTCTGGTAATTATTCTAGAAATCTTACATATAATTAAAATAAAATTAATATAAACTACTTCCAAAAGTTAACATACTATATCTTCTGTAACACTACATATTTTTGATTAGTGACATTACTATCATCAAAGAGTTAAAAGCCAATATGTCACAGTTTGCATTAGAAAGAGAACCAACACAATAGAGTCAATATTATATTGATCTTGATAGCAATCTAAACCATGTAAGCAAGCAGACAAAAAAAAAACCCTGCTCATGCTAGGAATATGTGTGCGCGCAATTACTTCCATAACCAAAGGACAACCCAGTTCTAGAAATATTTAACTTCTGCTTACAATGAACTAGCACTTGAAGGCTACTTAAAAGAACAATCTTCCCCCCTCCCATCCCCTTCAACTGAAAGTACTGCCTTCACCTCAATGCAAACACCATCTCTCATCATCTCTTCTTTCAACTTCAAAAAATCATCCAAGGCATCCTGTGGTGTGTAAAATACAAGTTTCTAATGCTACCTAACAGCTATTCTGAAAGCCAAAAGCTGAAGTTCACAATTCTACTGAAAGATACTAAACTAAGGTTTCAGTTTTTCAGGAGATGATCTAGACTAAATAACTTCCAGTGCAGGAGAAGAGATAATAGTA
>VYZV01008684.1:30286-57323 GCA_013401275.1 Pandion haliaetus
CTTTAAGGCCTCCTCTCCCCAAACTCATTTAGGAATCATAACAGATCTTTACAAAGGTATGAAGAAAGAACATTGCATCTCTCGAAAAAGCCTTTTCAGTTTATCTTAATAAAGCTTAAAATAACTGAAGACAGCAAGGCATCAGCATCCATCTTCTCCAAATGTCACATATTTCCAATAAGAAAGCTTATTAAATGAGTAGCAGGAAAGAAGAGTAAAAAAATGGCCTAACTTAAGAGAGAAAAAAGAATGCCATGTCCCCTAGGGCTCGAGGGGTGATCTATCTGATAGCTTCTACAATACCTAATTNCATACTTAACTCTAAAATTTTAAGGAGTGCAATGGAGAGAGAATAAAAGGAATTTTCAAGTGGACAATAGTGAGGATATAAATTTTTGCAAAAAAGCTTTTTGTGTTGACATGATAGCTTTTTGCATATGAAAAATAATTGTTGTAATTTTCAAGCTACACTTGCCATTTAACTAAATCAAGTTCCAAGAGTCCTTAATGGGTGCATATAAAGAGAATGTATTACAAGAATGCAACCTGCAGGTTAAAACATGGATGACAGCCATGTCTACACCAGACAGAAAAAACATGAACTCTGAACCAGCTAAAAATAGCAACCTTTTCTATAGATCTACCCTTTTCTCTAGGAACTGACAAGCAGAAGACTGTAGCAGCACTGCTGATGACACTGAAAACCTCACTGAAGCACATTCAGTATCAACAAACCTACCCAAATAAAGATTTCTCTCTTGCCAATCAGCTTTTACAAAGTCTTTTTTTGGCTGAGATTAATCCAACTGGTTTCATTTAGTATTTTGTATAATTAAGGATCTAGGAAAGGAAGGAAATTGTTCTGTCAGTTTCCAGTAAAAATGAAAAAAAAACTTAGAATTAAGTCAGTCTTATGAATCATTTTTTAAACAACCTGTATCGGCTCTGCAAGGCAAAGATCTAACCTATGGGTTTATTCAGAAGACAAAAGACTGCTTGTAACAGCTGCAGCTCTAAGTGCATAGGCATGTCCCAGTATAAGCAGATTTTTATATAATTTAGCTAGTACTAAAGTGTTGCCCACATATAGACAGAGATGAGTGTTCAGCATCACCATGAGTATAAGCTACAATACTTCAAGAAGCCTTGTGAGTCACTCATCTGAACTCCTCTGCTAGTTTCCTCCCCAGTCCTGAGGGAATGAGGTGGAGTCAGGAAAGAGAACGGTCTAAAGCAACAAGAAATTACTACCTTTCTTCCCAGTTTTGCTCTGTTTATTCCAGACCATATGCACAGCTGGGATACAGAAAAAGGAGAGTTCCAAGGACAAGCAAAATAGCCTCGCTTGCACCTCCCAGATACCATAGGCAGCTCTTATTTTTTTTTCTCATGGAAGTATAAAGCCTCTATTAATCTACAGAACTATTTTATCTAGTCATGTATTTTCTTTGAATTAAGAGTTTGCAATTAACAAAATCCAGCAACTGAATAGTCATCTCAACAAAAATTGAGACATAAATATGACAAAGAAGAAAAAATAATCCAACATTCATTCTAAATTTTCTCTATTGGAACAGCATATGAAAAAGTAATAATGCAAAATGTCTGTCTGTGATTGAGATGGAAGCTTCATGTGTATACTTAATCAAACTGTAACCTTTTAAAAACACTTCAGAAATACCACCTGATCAAAGAGCAATAAAATATCTTAAAAGTATTAAAACTCTACCAAGCAATTTTCTGTTTAATACTTCTTGCACATTTTATACATCTGAACAACACACTGGTAGAGAAACTCTCAGCTGAAGTACCTTACAACCACCATAGTACAAGATAAATCAATACCTTTAAAAAAAATTCTCTCCAATATCCAAAATATGGAGTCTAGCAATCAGAAAAAAAAAAAAAAGAGAGAGAGAACGAAGCACATTCCTAAAAACCAGAAAAGCAAATACAAGTCCTATTTCTCTTTAAAGAAAGTGGAAATCCAAGGGAACAGCATCTTCCCTCACGATTTTCTAGCTAGGATGTCACCCACGACACTTCCCTTTTTATTAAGGCCAGATTTAACTTCGCTGGCAGAAGTTTTCTTTTTGTGCTCTTTTAGTGCACAACCCTGTAATCAAAATCAACAATCCATTCTTACATTAACAAACAGTATATAAAAGGAGTCCTCTGGTCTGTCTGACTTCAGATTCTCAAGGTACTTTATTAAAAAAGTGTACGTGCTCTGGCTGGGGGCTCCTACTGATTAATCAGCTGCATCTAACAACAGCCACCTCCCTGTCTTTTGAACAGAATGAAAGGCAGCTATTACACCGAACAGCTTTCCTAAGTAACAACCATACAAGTCTGATGGTGGAATTGTCAGCCTCATAAAATTAACCAGAAGTCAAAACAACTCCTGTTTCAGGGAAGAGAGACCACAAAAAGATGCATCTATCCACACAGTTGTTATGGATAGGTAAGATAATTCTGCATCCATGAAGACAGAAAAATAGATGTAGGCAAACTACTTTTGGTAGTCTGGTCTGGGTTTTGGACAGGAGATGGGTTGGTTTTAAAGTAACTTTTCTTTTGGGGAGAAGGTAAGTGACAGAAGATTACTTCTGTTGGAAAATGGAGAAGAGATCTCAAAATATCAGCTCAGTCAAAGAAAGAAGCGGGCAAAACACTCCACCATTTGTTAAACCCACGCAAACTCACATTTATTAACTGTAAACTTAAGGGGGGTTTTTTTGCAAGTATGACAGCTTTTAAAAAATGTTTTCATAATACAAAAAGCAAGGCCCACAGATTGGTTACAGGTATTTTCCCCTGTTGGCAGAGTAAAGGCAGAAAAGCCACTGATCACAGGAATACTTCTGGCCTCCTTAGTTCCTTCCCGCTCAGACCATGTCCACAGCCAATTTTGTTTTCTGGCACTGAAAATGGCATAAATTACAGTAATAACCACAGTATCCTTCAAGGAATAATTACTGAAGACAGAAATTTCAGCTGGGCACACCAGCTCTAAAAGCAGAGTTGAAGGAAACAAACAAAACAAAAATCAAAGGCTCAGTCTCAGCAGCCCCTGTTTGCTCTTTCACATCAACTGTCCTCTCCCAACATTACCCAGACAGTTGCTGGGAGGTGAGACTGGACAGGAACGCAACAATAGTGGAGCAAAACTAAGAACCCAGAGACACTGGAAGACATCAACCCACTGCCACAGCTGGCATTGACAGCCTTATGCTTCAGGAAGCGATGCTATTACATCGTCCCAAGGAGAAGAAACAGATAAAGGTAGCTTGGCTGGAGCAAATGAAAGACTGCAGAATTCCTGATGTTAGTTTTGTATCATCTTTCACACTGCCTTTGAAGTGTTTATACCAATAATGCACACTTATACATTAACTAAAACATGATCCTACTAAATTGTATTAGGACAGCTGGTAACACAACTAAGAGAATTCCCTTTGGGCATGTGGGCGCATGCATACACCGAGAAGAATTAGTACATCTCCTTTTATCTACTCTTCTACTGATCTATAGTCATGCTCTAAAGATGAGCACAGGAAGTGTTGACTTTATATATTTCCCCTTTGAAAATTTCTTCCTGCAACATTGCTTCTGCAGAGAAAACAGAATCAAGCTCATCATTTGTTACAAAATAAACCTAACCCACATCACTAAAGGTCAACATAACGTTGTCTTATTTTCAACGTACAACAGGCTTGCTTTTGCCTCTTCAGTAGGTATTCCAGGGCTTGCAAACGCAGTGCATGGTCTGGGCTTCAAGGACAGATGCTATAGTGCACAAGATCACAGGCCTCTCAGAGGCTGCATCCTTGAATATCAGTAGATCTCCTTGGGGTTTTTGAAGGATGGCACAGCAGGCTTAACAGCTTGTTCTTGCTCTGATGCACTGAAACCAATTCCCTACGCCTGAATTCCAAGGAAAAGAAGCAGTTCTCACCTTCCAGCTGCTTAATCAAAAAAACCTGAATGTGATCTTTCATCGTTACATGGGAAAAGAACAAGTTCCAACTTCCCTGGATTCAGATGTTTTTTTGGTTTGTTTTTTAACAAACTGCTGTTTCTCCAGCAGATGATTAGGAACACATTACATTTGATCTATAGGGCCAGTCAGCTTCCCCACTGAGGCTCATTTACCTGTATGGGCTACAAGACAATAACCTTTATCCTCACTTTGCTTTTTTTCCTTAACTTTGGTGCTTTTGCTGAAGGCTGAAAAACCCCCTTAAAGGAAAGGCAGGACAATGCAACATGCCCAGATTCAGCACTGGACAGTGCTGGTGTTGAGGTTGAAGATTGGAAATTCTAGCTGGAGACAAGAAATGAGGAAATGATAAACTTTATTCCAGGTTAAAACTCTGCTGGATTGCCATACTGCTGAGCTTCTGAAGAAGCAAATGTTGGTCAGGTAGGTTTCTAGAAATGACAGTTGCTCTGCTGCCTATGACAAGTGACCAATCTGATCTATCACTAGCTCCACTCTAAATGATGACATATAAAAGCTGTCATTGCAACATGTTTTATGAGCTTGGGATGACAGACAAATCAGCTACACCTTTCCAAGTCACATCAAGGTTATTTCTCCCAATACCGTTCTTTAACACAGCTGTGCAATTCTCCTCCTTTTCCCCTTCTCTTCCTCCTATAAAATTCATTAGCTAACTAACTTTTTTCAGCACCGTTTCAGTTATGCTAGAGCATATATTGCTTTTGAGTTGCACGCCAAGTTATGTAGAAAGAACAAAGAGACCCAAATTTGACTAAGAGTGTGTGAAACTACAGAAGAGATTCAGGTTCATAAAAGACATTTTCATTTTAGCAGGTAAGAATAGCAGCAGGTAGACACGTAAAAATATAACACAAATCCTAGTATTCTACAAGACCTTCTACAAACTTGAAAAGTTACTCTCATGACTGGTTTTTTATCCCATATCACTTACAGAATTTAGGCAGAAAAGTCAAGTCGGTTATGCCAGGCAGTAAGGGGCTTTCACAGTTTTATGTCACCAACCACATGAATCCTCGTGGGTAAGTTGCCGTGGTTACAAAATGTTTGCTTTTATACGTTTGTCTGAAATTCCTACGGAATTCCCACATGGCCAAAACCAGCAGTGGTTGGGAGTGCTCCACCAACATTTAAGAACTTGAGTCAGAAACGCATACTGTTTCCGCTCAGACTATTATCTGGGAAACACTAAAAAAATGATTCATACCATTTTGAGCCATGGAAGGGAGGAAACAAACATACATTCAACTATTTAAAACTTTCAGTGATGACTCACATCATCTTAGGACATTTCCAGAATCGGCTGCTTTTCTAAAGTTAACAAATTGCTGTAGACTATTGAAGAAAATAAGCTGTTGACTATTCAAGAAAATAAACAAGATTGATCTGCTTTCAACAGAACATTCAACTATCAAGAAAAAGAATAAAAAGGGAAGGGTTGGTTTGTTTTTGTTTTTTTGTTTTGTTTGTGTTTTTTGTTTTTTGTTTGGGTTTTTTTTTTTTTTTTTTTTTTGCCTGCCCCCAAAACACAAAACCCAAGAAGCTCAGTGAATCATATCTCTGTAGGCCAAGGTCAGAAAGCCCACCGACTCCCAACTGATAATTATGCCTATTTACATTTTATTTTAGCTTTATTTGCAAAAATAAGCTTGGCAATTTTGCTACAGCAAGTTCATTACCTGCCTTGTTTCAGACGTATTAGTGGGGTTTTATCTTAGCCTATCTTTTCCTTGAACTCACATGGTTGTGTGATTTCAGCATCCAGTACTAACAAAACTTTAAACCAGCCACAGAGGCAACAAGACATAACCAATTAAGAGTGAGCAATAATGAACAGCCTCTGAAAAGCTAAGAATAGAGCACGTCAATGCATCCAAAGAAGTGTTATACAGCACTCATTGGCCTCCAGTGATTAAATGACCATAAGGGGAAGTAGCAAGGGTTGGACCGAGGAAGGAAAAAAAAAAACCCCTAAGCACGAGCAACTATATAATATAGACTGTTTTTGCCCTACCAGAAGGGCACCAGGAAGAAGACTCTTTGCATAGAAGCAACTCCTGTCTAACACTTCCCAAGTCTTGCCACCTTAGGGAAGTTAAATTAGCTTTGAATGTCTGTCTGCTATTCACTCATAAGCATAACATTCTGATAAATAAAAGAACTAAGGGGCATTATCAAGAGGAAACACTATATTTAGAACGACAAAGGGATAGCATCAAATATTTTCTCAGAAGACCACACAATTTTTACCATTCAAAACATAGCTCTGATTTTGCCAACGAGAAAACAACAACAAAATCTACCCATTCAAAACACCTATTCTCCATTTTTGTCGCTGAAACTCTGCTAGTAGAAAGTTTTGGAAGTCAGTAATACTGGGGGAAGGAAGAGGCTGAAATAAATAGCTACAAAAATCTCAACCTTAAGAAAGAAAGAAGAAAAATTGTTGCCTTTAAAAGTTTCTGTTCAGATTTTCCTACTCGTTAGTCATGTGATGGTACAATCTGCCTACAGCCCAGGCTCCCCCTTCCTGTCCCACCCAGGGATGAGTGTTGTTGTTGGGGGGGTTGCACGGAGAGTTGGTGGTGAGGGTTTTCTTTCCAGGATGGAGTTTTGGAGAATAGTCCTGAATACATTAATTTTCTTTAAAAGATTTTAAAGTTTTCTTTTAAAGATTTTTTAAATCAGATTCTCTCTTGCAGAAGAGTTATAAGAGTTGAAACAAAATGATAAATATTTAACTAGTACAGTACTAAAAATGCATATAACGTTCCTACCAGTGCAATACTTTTAATACAGTTTTGGGTAGAGATGAACAGACTGCAACCACAGAAGCCACAGTTCAGCTGGCTTGCTCACATGTGGGATTTTGTTTCCATACATACCAGGGACTCAAAATACTATATGCAAGTGAGCAAAATGAATTCTAGTCACTATGGATACCACCACATTTATGTATTTTATGTCTCTTTAGTATGTAAACACTCAGCATCACTGTATATGAATTATTGTGTTTCTCTTTAAAATAGCGTGGGTCATTAGCTGCCTCATGTACCAGGCTTTGCTGTTTGGGGGAAGCTAAATTTACTAGAAGTTTTTAGGAACCCCTTACACCTCCCTCATGTCCAGGAAAGAGCTCCTTTCTGGCAACTAGAAACACTCCGGAAAACACAGCTGGACAAAATCCACATATTCACACTCACATACACACACTACTACGGGATGAGAGAGCTTATATGAATCTTCTGCAGTTGCCAAAATGGTTGGTTTTTTCCCAAAACTGAGCAAGAAGAAATACAACAGCAGCAAAGAATCCTACCCGGCTGCTTCAAACATTGCAGAGTCCTTGCCTCAATGCCTGCCAGGGAAGCAGCTCCCAGGAGGACTCTTCTACATCCCTTCAGGATAAGAGCATGTAAGCAACATTTATTCTTAGAAGTTACTTTTGCTATCAATTTTTCAATTCTGTTATTTAGAAGATTAAAAAGCACTTTCCTTAAAAAGCTGAGCAGTCCATTACTGAATTAAATTTCACAAAACATAACAACAAAGCATTAATTCAGGACAGTAATTAAAGTTTTACCAGCCTAGAAATTTGTTTGCTTGTTTTTTGTTTGTTTGGGGTTTTGTGGTTTGGTTTTTTTTTTTAAGTGACATCTGAGGAAGTGGATGAGTCTGATTTTAATTGTGGGCCACCAGAGAGACTCTTCACTCCTCCCTTCCCCACATGATCCTTCTACATTCACATTCCCTTCCTGAGCCAGCACAGGCACCTATGTGATCCAACTGCCCCTACTCACTTTTTTTTGCTGGTGAATTATTTGAGCCAGCTCATCACGGGCTGACAGCTGACACAGAAGCAGGGGGAGCATTCAGACTGCTCACTGTGACAGAAAGGGATGCAACTGCTTTGCAAAACTACACGCATAAGCTGAGCTCCCTTCATCAACAACGTGTCAGAACTACTTAATTCCTTGTATTTTCTTTAAAATATCTCAAACCAGCCCTCCTGACACCTGAACTTTTCCAAACTTGGACACTTATTACAAACAAGCGTATCATTCATGAAGTTCTTTTCAGTTACACAAAAACTTACTTATGCAAAGAACTCAAGTTTTTCTCCCATGATTCAGTACGTAAGTCACTCCTAGTAAGTTTCTTTAATATATCACAATGTAGAAATTTCACAGATTATGTTAATCAAACTGTCTCTACAGTACTAACAGTATTTATAAAGCACACAGCAATAAGAACAGGATAGAGAATTTTAGGGCCCAGTTTTCAAAAAATGCACCCAAAACCAATTATGCATGCAGAATTGACATGTGAACAATTTATATATTACCATACAAGCACAACACGGTAGTTAAAACTTTAAACAGTCATCCATACATGATTTAAAAGTTAAACTTGTGGTTTGGTTTTTTTTCAGTCAGGATTATTTGGGGGTTCGTTTCTTCCAAAATCTTCCTAACATTGTCTTCAATCAGTGATTTATTCAATTAAGATGACACTTAGAGGAGAACTTGCAAAGTAAATTTTGACATTCCTAAATGCCAACAAAATGCTTTATAAAGGAGTACTTGCAATATAGAATCAGAAAGATGGTATCAAAACAGAATACACAATATATGTGAGCAGTAAATTATTAATTTAAAACATTAATAAAGTTAACTTCCATAGGCTTAGGTATCTTAGACTCTACAAATAACCAAATCCTACTCAGCAAACGTGAGTATGAAAAGGGAAAGTATCTGCTCAAGTTTTTGCAGAAATAAAGCCATGGAACATCTTGTATCCAATTGTTTTCTACTACTTTTTGGCAAGGTAACTTTTATGTTATAAAAGCATTATGAAAAACAAGAAACCACTTTCTATAAAATATAAATATACTGAGTTCTAGGAATATGTTAGGATCACTTCAACATTTAGCACAAAAAGTCAAGAATATGATTTGGAATATTCCTATTTGTTCATATCTTATGTACCAAGCTGTGCAAAGGCTTCCCCAGAAAAGTCTACTAACACAACCAGCCTACTCAAAATGTATGAAAATCAAGAGAGAACACTGAACTCAAATTGTTTTGTAAACTAAACCAAAACCTAGAAACCCATCGATAAACTTACACATCTTGTTTAAAAAACACCACACACATTACAATGAAAGTGCAACCTTTATGTCATACAGATACAAATTTTTGGAGTCTTGACTCAGCTGTTGTCGCCTCCTCTCCTGCAAATGATTTCAGGCCCTAGGAAATAAAGGCAACTGACTATTTTTTCAGAAGGAATTGTTGATCTCCCAGGTTTCTTCCTGGATGTACACTGACACCTCATGGACATTTAAAAATTTTTTTAAGGTCTACTCTTTCTTAGTTCTGCTTTCTCTCCTTTTTTTTTAAACTCCAATAACTTTTTCTTTTTTTTTTTTTTAATGTCATGTTGTCTGTTTTAGAAACGTACAAGACACTATTTGGTCTATTGCTAATTTTCTCTTAATAAAAAACTACTTAGCATTCATTTTGTATGAGCAGTGGGGGTCCCCCCTGCCAAACACTGAACCATGGAACACAGAAAGACAAGGTACCCTTCAAACTGCAGAGAAGCAACCACAGACCCTGTAACTCCTGGCAGGGCAGAGACACCAGGAAGAACAGGACAAACATCTTCTGAAGAATGAGACTGGAAGTGTTCTTCCCCAAATGACAGAAAGCAGCTCCGAACAGTTTTTTAAGTCTATGCAGAAGCCCTTTAGTCTTTGACGTCCATGAAAGCCTTGATAGTTACACACGATTACCTAAGAATATTAACAAAATTAACAAAATTCACCATTTTCAGTTCAACTTATGGCAAAGTAGCAATAAGCTTTATTTAGCACTCTTGTACCACAGAAAAGAAAGGTAATAAAAGGTGAGATTCTTTCCAGATTCTCATTCTGGAGTAGACGTGTATTACCTTTCACTTTTCCCAACAGGCTGCCTAACATGTATGAAAAGCAAACAAACAAACAAAACCCCGAAAACCCAACCTCTGCCATTTCTTTTTTTCTTGATTGAGGCGGGAGAAGAAAAAACAAAACAAAACAAACCCACTCCAAACCCCACACGCCAAGGGAAGTCTGTAGCAATCTATGAAAATAGTCAAGTCTCACATCGTACATCTCAAGACTGATAAACTAACAAACTACTCCTTGCTAAATAAAATGATAAAGTCCTCAACAGTGACAAATATGAGAGTAATATAAACGTAACAAGCCTATAATGCTTATTTGCTAGGAGTACTACCAGACTCTTCTAAAATACTGTAGAGCTAATTTAATTAACAATATCCACAAAATATTAATATGCAGGGGAAAAAAACTCACTCTTTTGAAATATTTATCTTTACCTAAATATGCAAGACAAAGCCACTTAAAGGATATTGTTAGTTCCTAAAAATGAAAAGAAGCTCCATTATGTCATTTCTTTACAGGTGCTACTTCAAATTTCTTGATCTTGTAAAAAAGAATGCTTGAATTTCGTTTTCTAAAGTATTTATAGCATTCCTGAACACAGCTTTTAAATATTTTAGCAAAATCTGTGAGGCTTTGTGGTTTTTTAAATAAAACTATTAAAACCAAATGTACAAAAAAGCCTTTACCTCATCTCTTTCCCATGCCTAAGGGAAAAGGAAAAGACTCTCAAGTATTTACACTTTATTTAATACAAGCTTTGTTTTGCATTTCTTTTGAAGTGGAATTCCTGTAGCATTAAAACCAAATCAAGGAGGGCAAAAAGATTCACTTTCCATCCCAGAGAAACATACCACCAGCTCCTTGTCCCACAGGGCTCCCGGCTTTAACAGAGATGGAACAATCAAACTGCCAGTCAGCATATTTTCCCAACACATTCCCTCCCACCCCAGCCAAAAAGCAGCAGCTGGTACATTCCATTCATCATGGAAGAGAGTATATTTTTCAGTCATTACTACCACCATCTGGTAAACAACAAGGGAAATATCACACCTAGTCTCGTTTACAAGAGATTAAAATGAGGCCATCTTGAAGTGCATACTTGAGAAAGAAACCGATGTAATGCACTTAAAACTAAAGCTTATTTTGTTCCACACATATATATTTAAGAGCTGCTAGCAACATCTGCAGAAACAGTAGACCATACTAACTGCCATAAGCAACTGGCTTTAACTCAGACAACTTGGGTTTTCTTCATCAGGTGCCAGAAGCAGTTAAAGACCATGGAGGTGGGGAGGAATAATTAAAAAATCAGCTATTACTAAATCAGCTATTACTAAGATTAGGAGAAAAATAAATTTTATCTTCATCAGTTCAACCCACACTTACAGAAATTTAAGTTATAGCACCACACAATTCTGTAGCTGGTACGTGAAATTTTGGAAGGTCAAAGAAACATGCACCATTCTGGTACCCATTACACACAAATAATGGATTTATGTTTTGTGGTTTTATTATTATTTGGCTGTCAAAATCAGCCCAAATTTCCATGAGTTAAAGGCTCTTATCTGAACACTACAGATGTTTTCAGGTAGCTTGTAGCTGTCCAGCTACCCAGTTTTCTGAATAATTTACCCCAAAAGAACAATTTCCAGCCATAAACAATTCCCATAACCTGTAAGAAGTGGACTACTAAGCTCCGTCCAAAAACTCACACTTCAGCAAGTGCCGTTTTTGGAAATCTTTTAGCTAGCACTGTACTTCTAAATAAGGATGTGCATCACTTTTGTATTTGCACAAGAGCAAGACAAGGTATATCAGCAACCATGGCTTTCTGTCTCCTAACTAAACCACTATTAACCAGCTATTTACAGCCACTTCATCCCCAAGAAAAACATAAGGAGGAGAGGGGGAAACCAACACTTATCCCAACCACCTGGAAGTCAAGACATTTTCCCCCTAATAGTTTTATTTGCACTTAAGTTGTTCCAGCTCAATTCCTGTCCGGGACAGGTCAGGCAAGAAAAAAACCAAACAAACATGAAACTGGAGAAGATCAGATGAGGGGACAGGTCTGCAACCTGAAGCTTCACACAAGCTCCAACTCCTGCCAAATTATGGGAGACATCTATACCACAAAGCAGCTTGGCCTCCAGATTCCTAGCCCATGAGGTTAAGAAACTACGAGAAGCTGCAGCTCTTCAAAACTGTAAAAATATAACTGATACCAGCAGTACAGAACAGAATCCACTCGACTCCTTCAGTAATTAGGAGATTTAACAGGATAATTAAAGACGTACAAAATCCACTTGACTTTAGAGGGAAAGAGACCAGTGGAACTCCTTGGGGAAAATGAGAGAAAGTCAGGTTATTTGGGGCACTTCAACAATGCTATGAACAGTTTTACTACTGGAAAACAGTGAAATACAGCCACCTTTCTCCCTGTGAGGATTAACTTAAAGCATACCCCTCAGAAAGGTACAAAGTGTCTTAAAAATTAAGCAGGCCCCCTACTGGGCTTCACAGCAGAGTACCAAATTAGAACGCAAAAAATGCATAGACTTTTGGGAGTACAGAGGTTCTGCAAATCTCCACATGTTCCCTACTACGAGATGCCTATTTTTAATCTAATTACACTTCTGTATCAATAAACTGAAGCATCTTTGGGTTTGTGGGTTTTTGCTGGTTCTGTTATTGTGGGGTTTTTCTGATTGTTTGTTTGTTTGAAGGTCAGTACCTCCTTTTTTATTGTTGTTTAAATATCAACAAAATGGTTCAGATTCAAGAAGAACAAACCAAATCACTTAAGCTAGCTTTCACCTGGAAATTGATTCAACTGCATATTAGGAACCTGACCTATATTCAAGTATATATCAATACGGATCTTACCCATACCTGGTAAGCTGTTTACCTTGAGCATTAGCAGTAAAAAGCAGTTGCACAGCTTCTCAATGAAAATTAAGGTTTACAAGGGGGTGGGGGAATGAAAAAAGAAAAAAAACCAAAAAAAACTGCCAACAATAAAACCCCCGCAGCACCAATG
Source organism: Pandion haliaetus (assembly GCA_013401275.1). Classification (NCBI taxonomy): domain Eukaryota; kingdom Metazoa; phylum Chordata; class Aves; order Accipitriformes; family Pandionidae; genus Pandion; species Pandion haliaetus. The sequence goes on from VYZV01008684.1 coordinate 43,304, forward strand.
CAAATCCTGATGCTTAATCATTAGGTTACTAGGATATAAAGTTAGCAACTTTCTTGGGCAAGCAGGTGCAAAAAGATTTAACAGCAAGGTTCACCTCCTCATTGGTAGCAAAGTTATAACAAAGAATTCCTTATAGAGGAGGCTTTTGAAAATATCAGCCACAGCCTATAACAAATAGGTACACAAACCGAACAGTTTGGGGAGGTTGCTCTAATCAAGATCAACGAGTTCTGCGTGCCATTTCTCTCCTGATGCTGAGCATGAGTTCAGCTATCTATTCAGATATTCTGAATATAATTTACCTTGAAACCCTAAGACAATCATCGTAACCATGACAGCTATCAGAAACCAAACAGCTCTGTGCAAATCACAGCAGCTACAGAAACATTCAGACAAAACAAAAAGGAGTATAGTGGAACCGTCTAAAGACCCTACTAGGCTCAACAGGAGTGCCTGTCTTGCAAAAGTGGTCTTCAATAAAATAGTACCAGTTTTTACAATTTTGCTGCAAACGCTGCAAGTATATAGTCAGGAATGCCCACAAGCAACACTGTTAAGCTCTGTGATTAAAGAGTCTTCTTGCTGAACACCACTCACGAGGGAGATGTCTTCCACCGCCCGAACCGGAATGCCCCAGTAAGCTAACCCAGGCCCTGTCCATGGTACTTCACCAGCTGCTGCGGGCACAGATTGCAGGACTGCCCAAAATCCAAACAGGGCTGGATCAGCTCAGGGTGGGCTGTGAAAAACAAATGACTACTGCTTGCTTCGAGTTTAAAAACAGACCTGCCCATTTGGAGCTCTGAGACAAATCATAGCTTTTTTTTTTTATTATTATTATTTTGAAAGTCACATGGTTAGGGGGTGGAAATGCATAGAGAAAGGATTAGATTACAATGAAGAAAGGTCTTAATGAACCAAGGTTCATGCATTAAAGCAAAAACTTCCAGCAGCTGAAACTACTATTCATGACAATCTCCCCCCTTCCTCATCCAGTAAGAGGAAGTTGTTGACTGTGGAGAGAAGTACTAAAACTACTCCTCTTACATGCAGCAACAGCTCCTCTGCTTAGAAATCTATCAGACTACCATGAACTTTTAGAATGCAAAGTTCTACCAAAATTGCCCTATATCATTGTTACTGCTCCCAGAGCCACGTGCTTTCAAACTGAAATAATATAAGCAACTTATTATTGGCAATAAGCATTACTGCTGTTGGTTTCTTTGTCACAGTCTGCACTATGGAGGTATGAGGAACAGGGTAAGACCATGCTAAGTGAGAACAGACTCCAATTTTCTAACCTGGTGCTAGCAACACAAAAAAAACCATGCAGGTGCTGCTTCTTTCAGGGTAGAGGTCCCCTTCAATGCAGAAGCAGTAAAAAAANGAACTGATGAACATGCAGCCTGTTGATTAAAACTGGCTTCTTCAGCTTTTATTCAGCAGTAGTTGTCAAGAGTCTAAAGTGATGTACACTAGCTTCTCAGGTAAATTTACTTCTGAAGTCAGGCATCAAAAACTTCAACACTTTTCCAAAATCAAGAATAGTCTAGATATAACCAGTTCTTCCTCAATAAACAGACATGAAAAAGATGACATTTAAATCTCCTCTAAGCTGTTATGACTTTTTTCACTATGCCAGGTTTACATATCCTTCCCTCCATAAGGGCTTCAGCTTACCAATAGGAATCAACAAAAACTAGCATAACAGCTTAAAAGTGTTTTGCACTCTTCAACAGCAGGAAGCTGGTTCTTTGACTGAAACCTAGACTAAAAATTTTCCAGCAAACCTACGCAAGTTGGGAAGGACAGTGGCTTTATACCACTAAAGTAGTTATGCAAGTAAACTCTAATGTAGAGTTCTGTCAACACAGACTACTTTGTACAGAGAACCCATAGATGCTACACTAGCAATACTAGCATAGGATAATCTCCCCTAGGGGAGGGCTTGACACTAATGCTCTTTTTGTAATTTCAGAACTACTTTTAAGTGCAAACTGTCTCTATCTATTTTCCCATGCTAGGAGAAAAAAAAGGAAGTAGCTGAACTAGAGCCTAAACCAGAAGGCAATAACCCACTCAAGAGTCATCATCATGATTAAACAGGAAAACAAAGACACCAAATAAAAAGTGTCATTTCAAATGAAACAATGATGTTTAGTCTTGAAATGGGACATATAAAACAGTCAGGAATCTGAAGCAAAAAAAATCATATAAGAAATCAGTGTATGCAACTTCAGGTATAGAGCTAAACCACAACCAAAGCACTAAAGCAGTAATGGAAGTCTACTTGCATTCTCTTAAAGATTTCCACCACCAATCCCCTGCTGTGTCACCTCAAGGCCTAAAACCAATTTTTCTTACGCCTTTATACAATCCGAAAACTAACAAATACATACAGCCAACCAAAAAGTGCTGCCACAAAGCAGATGACCTCGTACAGTTTGCTTGTTTTCATGCTATAAAAGTTAATTTACAGGCATCGCTTCCTGACAAGGTTTTTTTTGTTTGTTTATCCATTTTATTTACATGCCAAAACAGCTGGTTACTGTAGTTACCTTCTTCCAAACATGCAAAGGACAGAAATATTGCATACAAAACACTAGCTCAAGTTACTGAGTGTACTGGTATTGGCTGGGATAGAGTTAGTGTTCTTCATAGTAGCTAGTATGAGGCTATATTTTAGATTTGTGATGAAACAGTGTTGGTAACAAAGGGACGGTTTAGCTATTGCTGAACAGTGCTTGCACAGCACAAAGGCCTTTTCTGCTTCTCACACTGCCCCACCAGTGAGTAGGCTTGTGATATGAAAGAAGGAGGGGACACAACTGGGACAGCTGACCCCCACTGACCAAAGGGATATTCCATACCATATGACATCATGCTCAGCGATAAAAGCTGGGGGAAGGAAGAGGAGGGCAGGAATGTGTGGAGTGATAGCATTTGTCTTCCCAAGTAACCGTTACGCGTGATGGAGCCCTCCTTTCCTGGAGATGGCTGAACACCTGCCTGCCCATGGGAAGTAGGGAACGAACTCCTTGTTTTGCTTTGCTTGTGCACACAGCTTTTGCTTTACCCATTAAACCATCTTTATCTCAATGCATGAGTTTTCTCATTCTTACCCTTCTGATTCTCTCCCCCATCCCACCAGTGGGGAGTGAGTCAGTGGCTGTGTGAGGCTGAGCTGCCTGCCAGGGTTAAACCAAGCTAGAAAATGGTAGAATTAAGGTAACATGCAACCTCGACACATTTACCTCCAACAGAATAAAGACACTGCTTAATTACACGTCCCTACTACTTTGTGAGTTAGAGACAAAAGTATTTTTCAGTTAAGAAGTCTATCCATGATTCCAGTTCCCCAAGATCTCTAACCGGTTCAGATGTTTCCTTTATAGATCAGTTCTGGAAGGGGGACCAGTGAAACTTATGTCATACAACCCATGCTGGACTTCATTAAATTTACTTATTGTGTTATTTCAATAAATAACACAAGCAGTTGAAGAACATTAGGAGAACAAGGAAATACAAAACAGAAATACCACACAGCATTTAATGAAATTATACAGAAATTTCTTACCATGAAAAATGCCACGCGACTAGGTGTAGTAGTGTTTACACAGCATGAGAGAGAAAAATTAACAATGGAGTTGAAATGGCCACAAGCAAAATTAATTCCTAATTTACACAAAAAAAAAAATCAGAACTTAAATCCTCTTTCACTACGACTAAATATAACCCAATAGCTCACAAGTTGGATATATTTTACAGGAACAACTATTGTCATCTCAGAAGTAAAGGTTTTAAGTATGTTACAACTGTTGTTACTGTTTACTGAGGCAAACAAAACCGTATCTTGGGTTATTATTAATTTTTTTGTTTGCAAAATAAGAAGCACAATTGACATATTGATATGCCAGTACTTCTTGGGACAGCACTGGCAGTGTAGTCGGCAACACGTGAGACTTCCCGTGCCAGAGAAGAGATCTCTGGAAGTTTCAATGTATTTTATATAAACAGTTGTAGTCTTTACTGCTAGTGGGTTTTACTGACGGATTTCTTTTTTTGTGGACCAAAACGAAGGAATCAATATTTTTTCCTCCTCTGCTCATCTGTGGTGTTTACAAAGAAAGCCTAGCCTTCATGGATGCCTCATTTCCACCCGGGGCAGGCAGAAGCAAACCTCAAGAGATTCAGCTTTCATAGTTAAGAGGCATATAGAATTAAGGCAAATAGAAAGGTAACAGCTATGGTAAGCAGGTACAGAATCTTCCAAAATAACTGTATCATGACAACATTGTTTAGATGACTCTTAATGATAAACTACCTAGTCAGGTCAAAAACCAATCACCTTTCCAAACTGGGCAGCATAGCACATGACATATTCAGCCCCAGTATAGCCAAGGACAAAGCGGGACTACCACCATAGTTACACGTCCCCAGTATTTTCATTGTGCTGCCCCTGCAGTTATCTTACTGTCCCATAAGCTGACCTAGGGAGCCCAACTGGCAGAAAGCTAAAACTGTTTTTTGCTAATTCAGCCCCAAAACTGGCCTAGCGCAAGATCATCTGAACACCAGTGCAAGAGGACAGCTAGGAAACTCCCAAGGGAGGGATATGAAAGGAGACTGCCTTTTCTAACATGGCCTTGAAGTTACTGTCTTTTTAAACAGTACTTAAAGTGGCTTTGCTACTCCGTGCAGATGCATCTTGACTACTGGTCTCATCTACAATTCAGACCTTTAACTATATTCCCAAATAATGCTGTAACTAAAGTCTTACTCTCTTTATGTTCTTAGAAAGCAAGTATAATTTCATTGCTCAGCAATTTTTATAGAGCTCAGGTCTATAAGGACCAGATGATAAATAGCATAACGTAATCAATGGTACTTAACCAGGGGCAATGCATCATCTTTTCTGTAGTTTTTGCACATGTACCCCCATCATTCCTGTCCACACACAGTGCTCAGCAGAAGGCGCACATCAGATGTGTGAGCTGCACAGACATGAGGTCACCCTCAGCAACCCATGACCACCCCTACTCCACCTGCAAGACTCTCCACTTACCCACATCGACATCCTTCATCTTACCAAGCAATTTTTGCTTAGATTAGCACAGTGAAGTGTTTTGAGCACTTTGGGTGTTGGTCAGAATATTAACTTAACATATAAAAATAATCAGTAAGCTTGTTCATCAAAAGATACCATGAACAGAAATGTCGAACAGGATTCAAACTTTGTTTCTAAAATATATTGCACATCTTCAGATGTGACAAAAACTGTTTTCCGATCTCAGCTTTTTTATACTTGATCTTTACGTTTGGATTTGTGCTTATATTATATTGTTTTGAACTGAAGATTATTTCCAAGTAACTAACAGAAATCTAGAATCTCTAAACTGAACAGCAGTTATGAAAAACAAAAAGCTTTGTTTGGATGATTCTTCTATCCTAGAAGTTTCAGTCAGACTGTCCAAGAAGTCATGTTGCTCCAAATAATAATTTGGAGTATTATATGTGAATGTACAAAAAGTGCAAAGTAACATTCTAACTCTTTTGCTTTGAAGGAAAGAAAAAAGCGTGATGGGTGGAAGTCACTCTAAAAAAAGAAGCAATATCAAGTTTTGTCACTTGGTGGCAGCACACCAAAGAAAACCAAAACACTTGAGCAAGACCACAAAGTTTCTTACCAGCGCATACTCCTTTACATCTCTCACGTAAGTGCCAGAATTCCTGGAAGGCTCTAGTCACTCTACAAATTTCAGGTAGGCACCTAAATTTTTAAGACTACTGACTTCACATTCAAGTAGACATTAAAGGCTCGAAATTAAAAGAGCTCTACTTCAGTTTTTCTGACTAATGTTTACAGGTTCCCATACCTCCACTGAAATTGCCAAATGCATGCTAAATAGGATTCCCACGCAGGTGCCACGCATGAGCAAGCAAACAGAAGCAACACTTGAAAGCCTGATGTCCCGACGTTGCTAACTGTTCACTCAAACCAAACTAAAGAGGGGACTCGGATTCAGATGCACCATCAATTTGGATTTTACCTTCTCCCCATGCTGTCAGAAAAGGCCTACCAACACACCAGAAAACTCATTAGAGTAATTTAAACTTCTCCTGCCAGCATCTCTTCCACCACCTGAAACTGTTGCCAGCACTACACATAGTACCACATGCAGTAAATACCTAACAGTACTACTATAGTCAGTGACAATGAAACAGAACCAATAGCCTTTATCCATTTAAATAATTGATGTTAAGCAAAGGTTAAATTTAATTAAATTAATAGTATTTTAAAGTAAATAAATTATTTAACAAACACATCCAAGAAATGTTTGAAACTACAACTACTGAAGCAGGAAGGAGATTTAATGAGAACACAAACATCTGCTGGTTTCCTTCTCCTCTTATTAATGGTGTAGCAAAGGCTCATTTACCACATGGGTAACACAGGATAGTTACCTTTTCTCTCAAACTTACCTTGTACACAGGCTTGTACAAAGACGTACAAACTATCATGTTTTATTTCTGCAACTACATGGTAAACACCTTTATTTTGCAGTATTTGTACTCTACATGCCAAACTTACCTATGGCTAATAAAAAATTTTCATATGCTATCACATCATTAACACACAAGTTGCAATGACAGTTCTTTTCGATTTACTTTCTGTATATTAAATCTTTATTAGTATCATTTCAAGATTTTAAACAGTCATTTCTTAATAATGATCCAATACAAAAGCAACTAATAAAAGTGTTTATAGTACTTTTTATACCATACAGAAGCTGGTATCATTTGATACTTGACCTCTGGAACAGAGAATTTAAGCTTAAGAGAGCAAACAATTCTTATTCAAGCTTTAGGGAGACTTGAGTCGTCACTTTAAGCCAAGCATTAGGAAAATACACTACACATGAATCACAGAAGAGTGACTGTGATATTTAAAAATATAAAATAAATTCAAGTAGAGAAGATAAGCTTTCCCTCCTTTCCCCTTACCTAAGGAAATAGCTTATTGTTGACTAGTACATATGCAGTCTAGTATGGCCCTTCAATTTGATCAGCTTTATTAAAACTACAGTTTCACTGGGACACACACACACACACGAAACAACTTAGCCTAACCCAGCGTAACAGCAAAAAGATAAAATGGAGACCAAGAAGGAGATGAAAGTGAACATAGAAAGGAAGAGAAACACAGCAATCTGCCATCAGAGGGAGCACGAGCCTTAAACAAAAGCATTCAGCTTCCAGATGAGAGCAGACATGCAGCTCTGGGGCAATTATCAACACCTACACAGTTTTAGCGGAGGACTGGTCCTCCAAATTTTTGTGGATGAACAGCTGCAAGAAAACAAAGAAAGCTGTTGTTGAAAAACAGAGCTACTATGCAATTTTTATATGTATAGACAGACACGGCCATGGGACCATGAACACCAACTTCCAAGTTTCGCCCACTGAAATTAGTAATGTTAAATAAAAGTTGGGGAAAAGGTGCTCCTGAACCTTTTTTTCCAGTAAACTTTCAGTAAACTTAGCACCTTCAAAAGGAAAAAAAAGATACTGTATCAACATGGAGCTTGATTTTGGGTCTGACTGAAGTGAAAAGAGACAAGCTGAACAAATAAGGCACTTGACAGTATACCAGCCTGTACTTTATCCCATGCTCTCACTTCCCCTTTGCTGCTCTTCAGTGCCAAGTGTGACTTCACACTGCATGTTCCTCAGAACTACCTATAAAAGCAGATCCTCAGCTGAGGCGTGGATAAAAGAGGGGAGAACGATCCTAATAAAAAAAGATAATAACACCCGCCCCCCCGCAAACCGAACACACAAGTTCTTAAGCCTCATTTTCTACCCCTGCTGCTGAAGAGGGAAGAGAAGCTATTTTTCCAGCATATTGAAGACCTACTGGATAAGGTCTAGTCAACACTAAAGCTCTATTAGGCTCAGCCTATTTGAGAAGGCAATTATGTTTGCTGATTTACTCATGTCTCAAGTTGCAGAATACACTAGCTTCCTAATACACTAGGAAAAAAGTTTTCTTATGTTTCAGAGGTAATGAAGAAGTAGCAGAGTAGGGTTGCAGTACCTCAGGGTATTTTCTAGATCCAAATGGTGGATCAATTTTCTTAGGTAATCTTCATTTTTCCTACTTTTAAGTGGCCTCAGCAAAATCAGCAGAAGTCTGGCACCTTTTAAAAATTAAGTCAATTACATTTTAGTCAGGGGAGGGGGAAGGGGGGAAGGGGGAGACTGCATGCCCAATTCTTAAACAAAGGTGAACTACAATCTAATTGAATTATAGCAAAATAATTCTAGTTGGGGTGGGGGAAGGGAAACTTATCTTTTTCACAGGAATCAAAAGCTGGAGACACATACTTGGTGTTAAGTACCTCGCCTGCTTAGGACAAGTGTAAATGAGTCATACCATCTGTACTCACATTCAAAGGATAGTCTGGCAAGATAGCAGGGAGAACACAAAGCAATATGATGCTCTGCTCTTAATGTTATGGAAGCAGGTAAGCTGGAGAGCAGAGAAAGGCTTATTAGTTAAAATAAGACCTACCTACAGTAACAGACACTGAACACCTTATTCTCTGAATTCATAATTATTTGCAGAATTCTACCCAGTAATCTACAATACTACAGAGATATCTATAGACCTACGTATAAAGACACTGCAGAGGCTGATTAATGCTGTATTTCATATGAATATATATTTATCTCACAGAATAGCGCAAGAGACGATCAAAGTAGAAAGTAAATAGATTGGAACAAGAAGTCATTCCGGAACATCAATAATTCAGAGAGAAGCTATTTAAGATAACCATTTGTTACAAAGACAAGACAAAACGCATTGACAAAGGGAAAAAAAACCCACAGAATAAACACTGACAAACAGCCTTCTAAACCAAGTTGTGCTGAGCAGAGTAAAAGCAATAAACACATCGGAACAAACAAGGACCTCGCAAAGTCACAGTGTGAGACTAATCCCAGCAAAGGGGTGGAAGTCTCATCCAAAAAGATGACTCATGGCAGCATCTAAGCGAAGGTGGACAAAGCCATTACCTGCATCTGGAGCAACGTGCCGCAGAAGGTCAATATTCTCAACACAGCTGTGTGGGTGGGGGACCTGAATTCATGGAAGGCATAACCAAGGTGTAAAGGCTTATCATGAATACTGGAAAAGTGTGCAAAGTTTAGGTTTCTTTGTTTTTCTTTTAAAAAGTCCTGGGAAGTTAAACTAAGTGGAAGGCTGAACTTAACGAACTTTATTTTTGTTGTAATAAAACCAATATATTTTAAAATACAACTAAGCTTTACTTTGGATCTCAGGATATGTAAGTCAACATATTTGGCACCTAATGCTCCATCTTTTACATTAGATGAAGGTTTGTAGTACTAGATAATGCTAAAGACCATTTCAACGTAGCACAATCATGTAACTTATTTATGGTGGTTACATTTAAACTAGAGTACTTACAGGAAGGACACCAAGTTCTCCCAAAGATATTCCTGGTTATCTTGGGGGCTGGAAGGGGGAGAATAGACATCCATCTGCTGTTCCAAAATCCTTACGATAATTTGGTTATATTTATACCAAGCTTTGAGGAGCATTAAATGTACAATTAATTTAAAATGGTATCTCACTTTCTCCTCCTAGTTTTCATGCCTTCATCTTTTAGTTATATAAGAAAATTGTTCACTATCTTAAAAAAAAAAAAAGGAATCTGATCCACTTATGTTGGTTTATTTACTAGATCCTCTAACTTTTTGTTGGTTAAAATCAGGCATGTTATTTCAGAGCATTCTGTAGGTTATATTAACAGCATTTACAATTCCCAGCAGGTTTAGCAGCAGCAGATATTCACAAGAATGTCTGCCCCCAGTAATCACAGTTCACAANCAGTATCATTAATATATATGTCCAGCTGCAAGCTGAGTTGATTTGGGGGGAGGAAAGGTTGTGAGGGGGTAGGAGGATGCTATGCCATACCATTTCCTCAATGACTACCTGTTTACCAAGGACTACTGCTCAGAGGAGCTTCGCAGGCAAATGAAGCAGTAACTCAAGCAGTTTCATTATGAATCAGCAGAACTGTCAGCGATCATGGCAAAAGTATTATACCATTTTTAAATAAAAGTAGATTCAAAAATAGACTTAAGAGCACTCCTGCTGTTGAATCCTACTTAATGATTTGCTCTTCAGAAAAAAGCTTTGAGCTTGAACACTTCCCTAGCATAAAACAAGAGGTGAAATAATGAATCCGCAAGCCTGGAGAATCATGAATCTATGAAGCATCCCAAGTGACATTAAGTGAAAAGACATGTTGATCCTCTGATGTTCACACCACTATTAAAAATGAAAAATGATCAAGGCAGAAGAGGAGTATGATCCTCTAGAGATTCCAGAAACCTTTACCTACATGTTATTTCAGTGTGTGCACATGTATCTCTTCAAACAGCTGCATATAAAAAAAGCTGTATCAACTTTAAAATTTATTATATACCTGGGATTGACACAGCTTTAAAAACAAACAAACAAAAAACCCCCCCAAACTACTGCACAGCTCAGATACCATTTTTATGGTCCTCAATTTCACTTTTACAATTCTTTTTGTTAAGTACTTCAGAAAGAATTTCAATTTAAAAATTTGGGAAGAAAGCAAAGCAAGCAGAACATGAATTCTGATCTGACATAACATTAAGAGGACAGATAAAAAGGTAGAAAATAGCATTGCTCCTTAAGATGAGGGAACAAATCTTTAAATACTATTTTACACATCTTTTAGCAAGGTAATTACCTGGATAAAAATAAGGTAGTGTGCTATGAGTCACAGCAGTTTATATATAAATCAACTCATCAAGAAAGTTCACAACTGGGACAGATTTTTTAGAACCTACAGTGACTTTTCAAAAACACTGTACTTTAATAAGACCAGAGAACAGTACTTCTTTCCAATCTGAACAGATGCTTGTCACATTCAAAGAAAATATTACAGTTCAAGAAGTGATGTTCATACACGTTAAAATCAAAGAAGAAAACACAGGTTCAGAGCTATTCAAATCCACTTTTGTCCGTAGTAGGTTACCTCTCAAAGGTTACAGTTGGGCTTCACAGAAACCTCAGTGCTTGAAACACAACAGGACTGAAAAGTTAAAACCCCTCATATTATTACTATCCAACAGTGACTTACTGGTACATAGCTGTCACGTATTTTAGAATATCCAGGGGAACACAACAGTTAAAAATAGGTATTGGGTAGAGGGAGGAAAGCATCACATACTTTAGGTATCTGCCAAGAAGCTGATCAATAGTATTTATAGGATAGCAGGGTGGCAGTTGCTGAGGGAATCTTGTACCCATACATCACCTTTAAGGATTTGGATTTTAATTCATGGGTTTTAATAATCACAACTTAATTTCCACGTTTGAATTTTAGCATTTCCAGCCAACCTAAAATGAGGGTGGGAAAAATAGGAAGAAGGGTTAGGAGCATTTTAGAAACTACTGCGAACTTAAACATCTGTCAGAAAGAATGATAAATCTTATTTCAAACAACAACAAAAAAATGCATTTACAAAATGAAATTTAGTGATAGGAAGCATTCAGCTCATGCACTAACAGGAACAAATCATCACAGGTAAAAACCTCCTCAGAGTTGTTTCCCCCTCTCCGAAAGGAAAGCAATACATTTTAAAAGAATATTTTTTGAGTAATTTTTGAAAGCATCTAAATGGCCTCACTGGATCTTCAGTGAGGAAGTGCTATAACACATATAGAGTAACAGTGCATGCAGTCATTACTACCAGGGCCAGCAACCCAAGCAGCAGTTTTCTTAAGCCAGGTAATAGACAGCCCTACCAGAGGGGATGCGATACTTGACCTGATTATCACCAATGCAAGTGAACTAAACAGTGACATCAAGCTCAGAGGCAGCCTGAGCTGCACTGGCGGAGTTCGGAGTCCTGAAGGATATAGGTCAGTCAAAGAGTAAAGTCAGGACCCTGAATTTTAGGAAAACAAACTTGCAGCTGTTCAAGGAGTTAGTCAATAGGACCCCCTGGGAAACTGCCCTCAGGGACAAGGGAGCAAGACAGAGCTGGCAGACCTTTAAGGACACTTCCCATAGAGCGGAAGAGCTCTCAATCCCCAGGTGTAAGAAATCAGGAAAGGAAGGCAAGACACCGGCACGGCTGAGTTGAGACTTGCTGCTCAAACTAAAGGGCAAGAAGGAAATGCACAGGCAGTGGAAGCAGGGACAGGTATCCTGGGAAGAGTATAGGGACACTGCACGGTTGTGTAGGGATGGGGTCAGGAAGACCAAGGCACAGCTTGGCAACAGATGCAAAGAATAGTGAGAAGGGCTTCTACAGGTATGTCAGCCAGAAAAGGAAGGTCAAAGAAAGCATACCCCCCTCAATGACCACAACTAGCAAACTTGTAACAACAGACATGGTGAAGGCTGGGGTACTCAACAATTTTTTCACCTCTGTCTTCACTGGCAACCTCTCTTCCCACAACTCTTGAGGGGATGGACCACAAGACAGGGACTGGGGGAGTAAAGTCCCTCCCACTGTAAGAGAAGATCAGGTTCATGATCAGCTGAGGAACCGGAACATAAGTTAAGTCTATGGGACCTGATGAGATGCATCCCAGAGTCTTGAAGGAATTAGCTTATGTAGTTGCCAAGCCACTCTCCACGGTATCTGAAAAGTCATGGCAGTCTGGTGAAGTCCTTGATGACTGGAAAAACAGAAACATTGCACCCATTTTTAAAAAGGGTAGAAGGACGACCCCGGGAACTATCGACTGTCAGCCTCACTCTGCGCCTGGGAAGATCATGGAATAGATCCTCCTAGAAGCTATGCTAAGGCACATGCAGGACAGGGAGGTGATTTGAGACAGCCAGCATGGCTTCACCAAGGGCAGGTCCCGACTGACCAACCTAGTGACCTTCTATGATGAAGAGACTCCATCAGTGGACAAGGGAAGAGCTACAGATGTAGTCTATCTGGACTTCCGTAAGGCCTTTGACACAGTCCCCCACAACATCCTTTTCTCTAAATTGGTGAGACACCGATTTGATGGTGAACTGTTCAATGAATGAGGAACTGGTTGGATGGTGGCATCCAGAGGGTAGTGGTTAATGGCTCAATGTCCAGATGGAGATCTGTGAGAAGTGGTATCCCTCAGGGGTCCGTATTGGGACCAATACTGTTTAATATCTTCATCAATGACAGACAGTGGGATCGCATGCACTTTCAGCAAGTTTGCAGACACCACCAAGCTGAGTGGTACAGTTGACATGCCTGAGGGATTGGATGCCATTCAGAGGGACCTGGACAAGATTGAGAAGTGGGCCCATGTAAACCTCACAAGGTTCAACAAGGCCAAGTGCAAGGTCCTGCACCTGGGTCAGGGCAACAGCCAGTATCAATACAGGCTGGGGGATGAAGGAATTGAGAGCAGCCCTGCCAAGAAGGACTTGGGGGTACTGGTGGATGAATAGCTGGACATGAGCCAGCAATGTGCACTCAGAGCCCAGAAGGCCAACCACATCCTGGGCTGTATCAAACAAATTGTGGCCAGCAGGTCAAGGGAGGTGATCCTGCCTCTCTGCTCTACTTTGGTGAGAGCCCACCTGCAGTACTGCATCCAGCTCTGGAGGCCTCAGCACAGGAAAGACATGGACCTGTTGGAGCAGGTCCAGAAGAGGGCCACAAAAATGATCAGGGGGATGGAATACCTCTCCTATCAGGAAAGGCTGGGAGAAGAGAAGGCTCTGGGGAGACCTGATTGCGGCCTTTCAGTACTTAAAGGGAGCTTCTAAGAAAGATGTGGACAAACTTTTTAGCAGGGCCTGTTGCAATAGGACAAGGGGTAATGGTTTTATAATAGAAGAGGGTAGGTTCAGACTAGATATAAGGAAGAAATTTTTTTACTATGAGGGTGGTGAAACACTGGAAGAGGTTGCCCAAAGAGGTGGTAGATGCTCCATCTCTGGAA
>VYZV01008685.1:12294-29243 GCA_013401275.1 Pandion haliaetus
AAAAAAAAAAAGTATCACTTTTTTTTACATGTAAAATGTGTGAAGTGAAAAACTACTGATGTTTTTACTTTTTTCCCTCCAGCTATCTGTAATACTATGCTGTCTATTAATTGTTGGATGTTATAGGACTTCTCAAAGTGTATACAGTGCACATGGCTTCTGTTGTCCAGCCTCCTGGTTTGTTGCTGGTTTTATGTTCCCTGGAAATAGGTTGGTTTTTTTTTTTTTCTGACAGAGTTCTATTTAAAGCATATATCCATAGCAGATTTGAGTCCTCATGTTTCTTCAACGTATTACTCAGTCGTGCTAATCACATTATGAACATACATAGTCACTTGCAATCATTGTATAATAATTTGAAAAAATTCTGAAGTGTTTAATGTGTACATGTCTCAATCTCCATAAACATGTACATATATATAAAGAGCAATATATATTGCCAGTCTTCCCTCTTTTCTGTTTTTGTTCATGACTTCTGATTTGCTGTTCTGTCCGTGGCTCCTTTTGGAATGGAGGGAGGAAACACTTAACCATTACTATTTTCAAAATGTAACTGCTTTACAAGAAGGCTAAATATAGAATGCCTGTGTTAACTTGTGCCATCTGTTCAGTGCTTGGCTTGCATCAAAACTGCACTAGTCCAGTACCTTCTTGAGTCCTTTTGCTGCGTTGATGCCATGGTCTTCATGCTGGCTGTATGAAAGAGCACTGTTTGGTCTGAGGAGAGGACATGAAGCTAGTCTGGATACAGCATTATTTGAAATTCTTGACTGATGTTGTGCTATAGAATTAAATACTCTTAAGCTTGTGTCCACTGGTGAGCTTCTGAAGGAGGCTTTTGAAGTATACACCAGTGATAGATGCTAAAACGTTAATAGATTTGACAAACTTATGATTTATCAGGGGGCACCAGAACTGAAGTGGGGGAGCACAGGTTGTCACCAGTGTCTAGACAAAGATGGGAAGAAACACTTCATCCTTATTGCACATATTACTTCTTGAGACTTGTCTAAAGCCTTCTGCCGTGCTACCTTTTGAAAGCAAGAAGTATGTGCCCATAAAAGAAATGGGAAAGTGGTAAAAAAAGTGTCAAATTTTATACAACTGGATTAAATAAAACTTGCATAGCTTGTGGTAGTATGTGCACCTGTCTAAAAGAGAAGTGGAAAAAGAGTTAAAATGGAAGGTGGATGGTGAATCTTAAAATATTTCTTAAATATTTCTTACTGCTCTTAAAATATTTCTACTGTTGTCCTTTTCTTTAGAGTGGAAAGTATAACTGCTTTAGAGATTGTGTTTTGAAAAAAAACACTCTTACTAGGTTACTGCAAACACTGATACTTGCTCCTGCAGGAATTTGTTACGGTTTATTGGTAAAATTGCTGTAGGATGATGTCTCTCGGGCTGTTTAATTCTGTTTTGCCAAAATGAAGTATCTGAGGAAACATAAAAGGTACAAAGGCTGTAACTAAAATGTTGATTGTATTGCAGGTTTTGAACAGCAGACTCCTGGCCACTGTCTGGGATGTCTTGGAGCTAAAGTAATCTGAATACATGTGATGTTAATTGGTAACCTCCGCTTAGATTTAACTGCACGAACATTTTGAACTGTGTGCATTAGTAAGCTTACTAGAAAAGCAATAGTCAGTGTTCTGAAGAAGTGACACATAATTACTCTCTTTATGTACTTAGACTGTAACGTTATCATAGCAGATTTTCTGACACTCATTCTTTCACCTCTTTTTCTTCAAAAAAGAATGACTGAAGATTAGTTGTTTGTTGGAAACTAAGAAACACAGAGCCCAGTCACTCTTACTTGGCAATTACCTTCTTTAGGAAAGAGGCTTGCCTCCGGAGACTGTTATAAGTGGTGCATGTCTACCAATACAGTGTTTTAAACAGTAAATAGTAAATAATGTATTATATATATTATAATTATATATTATAGTATTATATAATCTATACAGTCTATACTTTTCAAATCAATTGAAGTTTAACACTGTACAGACAATACCTGCTGTATTGTGATATTTAGGCGCAGACAGTTCCAATTGTAATAGAATTAAACGTTTTCCATGTCATTATTTAATAGAAGATTAAAATACTAGCCCCAGCTTAAGTATTTCCAAATAAATAATCTTTAAATTAATGATTGGTTATTTTTTGTGTAAACTCTACAAGCATATATGCATGTATATACACACATACACACACACAAAATGAATGGCTTTTCAATGCCAGTCTTTGTAGCAAAAGCTTAAATACTTGCAGTGCAAGGTGTACAAGAGGATTTTCACCACTTTACGGAACTGAAAGGTTTATTGTCTCCATTTCATCATTCTAGGTATATGAAATGCAGTAACTATTTTTCTGACTGCATTAAGATACGTAAGTTCCAATTTTGTTTACTGTTGGGTTTGAAAGGTTGACTAGTAAATGAACTTGCAGAGAGATGGTATCAGTCTTTAAAAATACTCTCCGTGCATTCCTGAGCAGGTAGCAATAAATGGAAAGGTCAAAGAAGAGGAGCGAGTTTAGTTGCATTCCATGAAAGGCGCTTTCTTCCTGCCAGTTAATGAAACCAACCTGGGAGCTTGTAACTGCA
The DNA here is from genome assembly GCA_013401275.1 of Pandion haliaetus. NCBI lineage: Eukaryota > Metazoa > Chordata > Aves > Accipitriformes > Pandionidae > Pandion > Pandion haliaetus. Next base: position 14,900 of record VYZV01008685.1, read on the forward strand.
CACATTTGAGGAGAAAAATATCATTTTAGTTTTACTTTTTCTACAGCTCTGTAGGAGCTGTGTTCTGGAGTTAATTTGTAGAGCAAACTTGAATGCACAGCTAAGCAGTGGTTGAGTGAAAGTGCTGATACACTGTTAATAACAATATTGCAGATGCTGTTGCTTCAGTGAGTTGATGGACTGACAATTCATTGGAATAGAGCGAGCAAGCCAAAAGAGGTTTTAAAACAGGGATCATACAATGGACTGTTGTTGCACACAGACTGTTAAATAAGCAGTGATAAACAGACAAACTGCATGTTGATGGCAATTACTGTGTGCTCTATTTTTGAAAACTCGATTCTGCCTTCTGCAAAATAGAGCATTACTACTGCAGGGGCTACTGTTAAGCCTGTTGTCCTACTTCACTTGTGTAATATAATTGCAGTTAGATGCCTTGAGACAGAGATCTAATCTTTTGTTTCCGCACACCTATTTATCTCTCTTGGTACATGCACGCTGTCGCTGTTGGCGCAGCTCTGAATGCTCTGCATGCGGAGATAGAAGGAAATATAGGAAATTCTGATGACTAGCTCCAAGTTGCTTACATTCCTGCGATGTCGCTCAGAGCCCCTGTTGTTAGGAGCCTGTTGGTGTTTCCATGGTAAACTCTGGGTCTGCAGCCTGAAGCCCTTCAGGGTGGAACGTGGCAAACAGGCCAGGTCTGACTTTGCTGCCATTGATCTCAACTGCAGGAGCTCAAACTGAAAGAGCGAAGTGAGTCTTCTGTGGGGTTTGAAATAGACATTGCATCACGGATACTTTGCATGGCAAAAACAACTCTCCAAGGATTCTTGTTCACTCACACATTTAACATTTTGTTGGGGAAGAGGATTGTTCTGATTAAAGAGCATTTTCCTGAGAGGGAAAAATGTCTAAACAGACAAATGACCCAGGTCAGATGCTGTTGGAGGTTGGCCAATTAAAGCTACACTGCAGCAGATTATTCAATACCAACAAACTTTAATTCTAAAAGCAGCATTTTTTTACTTCAAGAATCATAAGCTCTCTATAGTAGAGCTTTACACTAGCAGTGACTGCAGTACTTGCTGGGAAGTTTGGGTGCCAATAGTAATCTAGGGTGGCAAATGGAGTGACCTCTGGTCTCAGTTGTTCTGCCAAGAAGTCAAGATTATTAGCCTCAGCTGAACTCGGGGAGTTTTAGATATTGAAGTTTCTGGGTGTCCTAATGGTGAGAAACGTGTAAAATGTGCAACAGAAGAGTGGCATTTCAGAGGTTCTGAATTGATTTTTGGGTTTTTTGATTCTCTCTGTTTTTAAGGTAATTTAGCTATTCTGCTATTCTGACCTTTGCAGTGGCTATTCATCCAATGTTAATTGAGAGATTAAATTCTGGTTTTGTTTATTTAATTGTATCACTTTAATAATAGAATTTTGTACATCAAACCAGGTATTTCAGAGTGAGGAATGAATGAGTGTAAGTAGAAAAAAAAATAAAAAATCTCAATTTTAAGAAGTTTTAAGCCAAAGTGTATCCAAATTCTGTTGTCAGGGGTTTTCCACATTTATGAAGTCTAGACAGTTGCTTGGTGCGTGTCAACTAACTTAATCTAGGAAGTAGGAGAACCTTGGCGAAATGCAGCTCACAAGTGATGAAGACTTTGAAAGCACAGAAAATCAGACTGTAACCAGAAGCTTCTTGTGCTCAGTGTTGAATCCTGGTCCATAGGATAGGCTTTGTGGCACTGTAGTGTTAAACTCTCTAACTTACCTGGTGTTTGAAAAATTACTCACACTGAACACACCTATTAAGTAACCACTAGTTTCTTGCATGATTCTTGCATTATTCTTTCCGGCCTGTAACAAAGACAATATTGGAGAAGACTTGAATTATTAACTCTTTATAGTCAATGTGGCATCCTTCCTGTAAGTTAAGAGCTGCAGAAACCTTTTGGTTTGCTTTCTTGCTACCTGGGAACAGTTCAGGATTCCAAACGCTTTACCAGGCCCATGGAGGACCTCTAACATTGCAGGTAGAAATACAGTGCAGAAAGAAAATTACTTTCTTCACCTTGGTGGAGAAAAGCACACAAAAGGTGCAGAAGCTGCTGAACTGAAGGAGTTGCCTGTTGGTAAGATCTTGAATGTCGATGGCAGTGCTTCCACTGGCTGGCTTGTGATGTTAGTCCGCAGCCCTGTTATGCCTCCTGTTCTCAACACCAGACATGACTTCAGCCTCTGGAAGTTAGTGGGGTTTGGGGTGGTTTGGTTGGGTTTTGTTTGGTTTTTTTTTTTGGGGNCTATCCTACCCCATTTCCTTTCATCTATCTGTCCATACACCCATGTACTGCTCAAGCTTTGTACCTTGGGGCTTTTTTTGCATGAAAAGATAGCAAAAACTACAGTTTACCCTGACCTTTGCTCTAGAGATGGTAGAGAGTTCCTAAATCATGAATTAGTGATGCAACCCCATGCATATTACATTAGGGCAAAGAACAGTGCAGCAAGTGATGTGCACTAATTCAATATAAACTAGCACAGAGTGGCACAAAATTACAGTATTCTGCAGTATTTGTGAACTGCAGTGTTCTGAGGGCTTGACATCGGACTTTCCTACACAAAAAGGGTTGCATTGTGCACAAAGTTGTGAAAGAAACTGCCATTCAGTGTGTTTCAGCTGTTTTTCTGTAGGGAGTTAGTATTTGCTGTCTAGTTTGGTCGGGGTTTGGTTTTTGGTTTTGTGGGGGGTTTTTTGTTTGGGTGGGTTTTTTTGTTTGTTTTGGGTTTTTGTGGTTTTTTTTGTTTGTTTGTTTGTTTTGTTTTGGTTTTTTTTTTTTTCAGAACTNGATCTTGCATGATCAGCACGGGGCTGCTCACAACTATGTGACTGACCCCCATGGCAAAGAAGTCTTAAGTCAAGCATGCACAGAATTTGTAGGTGGTTTAAGTTCTATCTCCTGTTTACATCAACACAAGAACAAGGCTTGTTCATTTTAATTTAACACTCTGTCTGTATTATTTGAATTCACAGGTCTTTTTGAACCGCAAATAAACATACTGACCAGTCTCCTAGTGCCACGTACCACTATGTTAGAAAAAACTGTCTCTTGAAGAAAGAGGGCTGACATTAAAACTTGCCTGCTTAGCTTAGGTGGACTGTATTGCAGTTGTTCTGAGTGGAAAGAATTTAGCAGCTTCAACTAATGCTGATTGTGTGGAATATCATGCATCTGCTGATGAAAGGAAAAAGCCACTTCCTGTCTTTGAGCATAATGTGGCTTCTGTAGTGTTCTGTGATGTTCATTAAAGGCCTCCAATTTTTGACTGAATTGGTGCAAGAGAATTGACCAGTGGTATAGTTCAGTTTTCTACCTACTGAAGTTTCGCATCAGCCCTGGAACTCCTTTAAATTCATTTTCTTAAGCTATTAAGACTCTTCCATGATCATTTTGTTGCAGTGTGCTGCTTGGAGCTTGCTCTGGCCTGTCATTGCAGATGTGATAGTAGTAACCTAAACCCTGAAGCTCTGTCAACTTTGCCAAATCTTGCTGAGACAGCTGAAATGTAATCCCTTACAAAGCAGACGTGATGAAATGGCTGTACATCCATGTCTCTTCTTCACAGTATGCGTGATCACATTACTTACAATAAAGTTGGGGTTTTTTTTTAGTACCTCCATTATTTAGCTTTTTTGGTTTGGCTCTTTTTGCCTCTTCTCCTCGCCACAATCATTTTTGCAAAGACTTAAGTTGTGTTTGCATATTCAAGTACTGAGCGTTTTGTAAGGTAGACTTCTAATTTCTACTTGGTATTTAGAGCTACATCTATCATTGCAGAGATGGAAATCCCCTCATTTTCAACAGAAAAGTTTTCCACTTCCCCTCTTTCATCCTACTGTGTGGTATTTACTGTAGCACAACATATGTTGCATCTTTCCCTAAATGAGAGAACTAGCAGTTTCATTACTGGCTGGTAATACCTAAGCAGTGAGTGTCCCCTGTGGCAAAGATATTGTGAGTGATTACATTGCTACAAGCTGCTTGCTAAGTCTTTGCTGCTTGGAGGCAGGAGGCTAGTTATGAAAGTGAAAAAATGGGCATATTAATTCAATTTAAGAATTCTAAGTTAGTTAAAAGTTAAACCCAGATGATTTTGTATCAGTGCATATACCTGTACTAGGATAAATCCTGCTTAGGTTTGCAATGGGGCAGAAAGGGTTTGCAAATGACTGTCCCTTGAACACTCAGCATTGAGAATGAGATACAAAACTGGAAAAGCCATACAAAAACCATGCAGCAAGATCTGTGCTGACTGTGTGTCACTTTTTCAGAATATTGTTCCCTATTATGATCAGATAACATTGCAGATTTCTTGGTTTTTAAGTCTTCTTTGCTATCATGAACACAGTTTAAAATTTATTTCTGCAAAGCCTAAGAGGATGATCTAAACTTTCTCATATGACTTTAGATTTCTCACTGGATATGAATGAGGTTTGTCTTGCAGTACAGAGGGGAAACGATTTTTATTTCTACAGCTACTTGCATGGCTGCATGTTTACTAGGCAATATCAAACTATCAGATGCAGATCAACTACCTCCATGACAGAAATGGTGTTGCTCTGCCATCTTATGGCAGAGCTGAAAACGGAACACAGCACTTCCTACTTCAGTTTCAGTGAAGATTACTGTATACATATTAATGTGCAGCTAGAAGAATAAACGTAAAAGCAGTTGATTCTGTTACTGGCTGTATTTTAGTTATAATTAAAGGAAATATCCCATCATGGTTCAGTAATCCTGTTTGGCTTAGCTTTCCCCATTTGCCTGAAATTGCTTTCTCTTTGGGCTTAGGCTGATTTTTGCTTGTGCTTTCTGCACTGTTCCACTTTTCTAGTAGTGCAAGATTGACAGAAGACTAAGTTCTGTTTTTGACTTTGTTGCTTTCTTTTTCTCTGTGTCTCCATTTCCATGTTTAAAGGTGGGGACTGTGACTCTTGCCATCTTTCACAAACCCAAAACCCATTACCCAGATTTCAGCCTGGAAAGTACCTGCAAAGATTTTTAAATCCACCTTTCTACAGTTCTGGCACAGTATAAATAGCTTTATGAGTATGCTGCTTTGTCACTGTTCTCTTTTCTGGCTTGACCTCTCGGTCTAAACCAGTAGCTGAGGGCTATGAACCTGCTCTCTGATTCTCCCTATGCTGATTGCATTTTCCCCTGGGTGCCAAAAATAAGTTATTTAGCCACGGAGACTAAGCCTGGCCCAAGAGCAAACAGACTGTGGTCATGTGCCGGTTTTCTGTAACAGTGGAAGCTAGTCTCTGTTGACTGATAAAGAGCAAATATATGGATTACTTTTGGACTTCCTTCTCCTGGACAAATTTTAAGCTAGTTCAACAAATCATTCAACTCTTGTCACCTACCATTTGGATTCAGTTCCGTCTCCTTGTAAGGCAGTGGTACCCTCCATGAAACAGGCACGAGTTTTGGACAGGCACCTGGAGTGCTGTCCTTTTATGTCCTGTTCTTGATGTGATGTACAGACACTGTCCTGGCAGCATAGCCATGCGAACACAATACACTTTTATCATAAGTATGTTTCTGAAAAAGTATGCAAGAATTCATCTCACTGCTGTTTGCCTGAGATGGAGTACTTATGTATTTTGAGCATATTCTTTAAGCACTGTAAATATTGTAAATATTTTTTCTCATGTTAAAACCAGACATTAAAATGTATTCACAGTGCTCTCCAAAAATAATGTAATTTGTTGGATTTATTTTGGACCATGTGTCTGTTATGCATCAGTTTAATGAGATGTGCAGTTGATTTGATGTAATTATTATGAATGTCTTCTGTGTAGCAGACAAATTCTCCTTTTATACTTGCTCTGTTATGATGTTTTGAACCTTGTTGGAAGATCGTACATAATCAGAGTGTGCTGGCAAATGTGTATCTGAGGCAAGAGTACCTAAAGTTGGGGAGGGGAGACAGGTTAGGACTGAAGTCTCACTCATACTTGTTTCACACCAATGACAGGAAAGAGGTTGTGTGGCCCCTTCTCCTACCTGATGTTACCATCGCATCTGTCACTTAGCAATATATTCCTTATTTGTAGTGTCAGGTGTAAAAAAATAATGCAGTCATCAAGCGGCTATACCAAAGGTTTTTCCTTATGTTCAGCTCTTATGTTCAGGAGTCTTTGTGTTTCATGATAAAATGCTAAAGGCATCGTAGAAATGCTTAATCAGAATAGACGTTTAGATGTTAAAAAATCTAGCGTGTCCAGGTAGGATTTCCTAGTATCAGGCCCAAAGATGAGGGAAGCAGTAAGCAAAGTGCAAGCTTATACTTGTACAGCTGAGCTGGAGATTTATTCCTACAAGATGGTCAATATAAACATATCAGAATGATTCTTATCAGGAGAATGGTGAGGGGATAAGTGATAAATCTTAATAGGAGTATCTATTTTTTTTAAGTGGCTTAACTGGTTACACTGGAAAGCATTCTATTCTTTATCATTGGTCATGCTGAGAGAAGAAATTTTGTTCTTGGGGAAAAAAAAATTCTGTCTCCTAATCTACAAAGCCTGCTTGATGAATGTTTGTTCAGCCAAATCATGCCAGATTGCACTGGGGTCATTTCAACTGTCCTTGTCAAAGTGTGGTATGATATAAAAATGTGTTTGTTAATTGGCATACTTGTCTTGCAGCATTTAGCTATGTGAGGCATCCTTAGGGCTCTTCTCCATGCACACAATAACAACAGTGGGAGGGAGATGGAGGATGGATGGAGGGCGGGATGTATGGACAGACTCCGTTATCTGTGCACAAAGCAGTGCAGAACAGCCGAGACAGCTGGCAGCGATGGAGGGCCTGTTTCTCTAGGGCCTTACGTCTCACGTTGTCAAGGTGCCTGCTGAGTGAGGAGAGCCAGGACTTCATACCATTTGTGTTCATGGTAACTTCTCTATGGTACAATGCCTCACAAGCTCAGTTTTGTTGCATTTCAGGCTTTATTCTTTTGGATGTGTGAGGATGCTAAAAATAGGGTCTAGAGACCTGCAGAACAAAACCAGTAATTGCTAGTACATTAGCATAAAATAGTGCAGTTATGTGAAATGAATACTTTAGTGTTCCTCTATTTTTTTTATTTATGTTTACAGTAAGGAGCTGCCACTGTGCTAAAGACTATGTAGTTCATTAGCAACAAAACATTCCTGAGGGGATGCTATATGTTTGGGAGCTAAGTGACCAGCATATTTCTGACTGTTGCTGATTTGCTTAATCCATATGCCAGATTTTCCTTAGCTGGAAAGCATTAGTACAATTACAAAGCACTTTGAGATATTCAGGCCAAATACTTGAGCTAAGCACAACTTTGTTCCTTTTCTCTTCCTTCATTTGTCCTTTCTCAATTAATCAGTTATGCTGTAGATGTAAGGCTGGACTCTATCCAGAGGAAGCTTTGGCCTGTATTTTAACACACTGTGCTTTTCATAGCCTGCAGTATTTTTGCATTTGTTGACATTGTTCATCTTGTTTGGTTTTGGTCATCTTTACATTGAAAGGTAAAATCTCTGTCTATGAGGAGACTTGGCTACAAAAGGAAAATGTATGTCATAGCATTACTCCTCACAGATGCAAGTAACTGAGCCTGTATCTACAGTTCTCATGTATTGGTAAGCTCTGAAAGCAGGAAAAATAGAGCTGTTGTGATAAGTGGGAAAAGGCCATCGGGTGTTGTTTCTTTTAGTTCTTGGTTTCTGGTTACTTTTGACTAGTATAGCAACTATTGCGCTTTGCTTTGCATAATGAAAAAGAGCTTAGTGCATTTTTCTGTAAAGTTGTGCTCCTTGTTTTGCACAGCACACTCAAATAGATCTTGATGCATATCCAAAAGCCTGAATTGAAGACCAAATGTTCCGGGAAACAGTGTCTTGGGGGGTTTCTGTGGGTTCTTATTCCACCGAGTACTCTTTTGAACATTCTTGCTATTGTACGCTTTGTTCTGTGCCCTGACAGGTCAACTGAAGAATTTAGGAGGATGTAGCAAGCTGAAGTAAAAACATTATCAAAAGCCAACCTTTCTTGTTTTACTGCTCCCTCCGAGTCCTTACTTTAGTTAATTAGAAGCAGTAAAACATAACTAAATGTCTCTCTGTGAGGCAAGAACACTGGCCCTTTCAGTTATGCGGAGGGCTGTAATGGGAACGTGGTGGAGGCGGGGGAGGAAATGTTAAAAGCATAAAGTCTCAGAAAGGAGTCTGCATCCAAGGGAATCTGATATATTAGGCTGACTAATACTTGGGAGGATATGGAGTGGACAAAAGTTGTGCAGAGGTGATAGCAACTTTCCTATTTGAACTATAGAGTTCCTAGGTGACCCTATCTTCTAACTTCTGCTATGCTGCTGAAAGTCTGTAAAGATGCTTTGCCCCTTCACATCCTAAGAAAAGGGACTTCATAATCCCCAGTGTGATAGTTGATACTTAAATATTGCAGATGCTTAGCTAAGACATGTTTACTAATCAGAACCAGACAGGAGGTCATAACAAAGCTTGGAACAGAACTTAAAACTCTGGGTCTGTTTTTAGGACAATATTGTGTCTAAAACCCAGTCTGGCTGAAGTTTCATGATTGCTTTAGATATTTGAAATTGTAAATGGGGGCTGCAGGCAAAAGGAATGGACTGATCTGTCTAGTACATACATTCATTTCTCCTTCGTATTGGCACTAGCATTCAATTTTTGAGTAACAGCTTTGATCAAGACACCAATTCAGCTATAAAAGCAAATCCAGCTACATAAAAAAAAGCATTCAGCCCTCCACCCAGCATGACCAGAACTGAGACTAGCACAGGGGGATGGCAGCCACAGGCACTTTCATGGGAGATGGGGCACAACTGCCCTCTTGGTAGCAGCCTAAACTTGGGTTGCTTTAAATCTATCATGAACCTGCAAGCACTGTGGAAACATACGTAAGTTTTTTGGATCACTTGTGAAGCATTTGCCTTGTGTGTTTTCAACAGTTACTGTTTGTCCTGGGTATAGTAGCAATCAATTGACAGCGTTGTTTTTATTAATAGATGGAAATTAAATAGTCTCAAAATGATACTGGCTTAAAACTTTTGTCTCTGACCTTTTTATAAATATTTATTTGCTTAGTTTTCAGGCAAACATTTTGCTTCCCAAAAAAATGTCCCAGTGACTGAAAAATCATGGATATGAATCTTTTCAGAAAAGGAATTGATAGCATTGTGAGCATTATTACTGCAAAATTTTAGTTTGCAGATCTTTTTTTGCAATGTTTACCCAAACCTAACTCTAATACTAAACTATAAAACTAGCTTAACTAGGATTCATATGGGAATGTTGAGGTGAAATTCTGTGGTTTGTCTTTTGCAGGAGGTCAAGCAAGTTTATCAATGATCTCTGCTTGAATCCCAGCTGAAGGCGTAACATGACAGAACGGCATGGTTCTGCTCTGAGATGAGACTGTAGAGAGGGAGAGGGAAGAACATGTTTGTGACTTGAAGAGTTATTTAATGTTTTGATTCTAGGAATTGAGAATTTCAAGGAGGTAATTCCCTCAGCTTTTCAATACATTGATCTTTGAAGTAATATGAAGGCTTTGGCTGAAAAGTGAATGAAAAGTTAACCTCTCTCAATGTGTCGGTGGGTGGTGGTGGTTTTTTAAGCTTATTAAAATTGAAGTGAGTTTTGTGCTGGTGCTATTTAGGGTCTTTTATATGCATCGTAATGTCTTACTTCATTTGGAGGAAATGGTAGGCAATAAGGGCCTTATCTTGAGAATTAAACTTGATTTTCTTGTTACATCTAACTTGGGCATAATTTGAATCAAATAATTGGAATTACAATAGGCTAAAACTAGTGAAAAATAAGTTTGTTGGAAAATCAAAATTCATTCACAACTATCAAAACATAAATGCATTTAATCCCTATTAAAACTAAATCTTCTTTCAGTTAAGAACTAGTGAATTCATAAATGTAATATATGAATGATAAGATTGACGAAGTTTAATATTTCAAGACTTTATATCTTGTTTAAAATAGGAAACTGTTAATTTTATTGAGCTAATAGGTTTTCCAGTTTTCTAGCAGTGACCTTGCAAACTGTTTGGATGTGATTAGTGACCCTTGAAAGCACAGCTCATTGTGTTTAACAAAAACCAGACCAAACCAAAAAGCCCAAAACCAACTGACAACCAAACTCAGCAAAAACCAGTCCAATTTAAATGTGTCTTTTCTACTGATCTTCTAACAGGTTAATTACTTACCAGCATTTGCTGCTTGTTTTACCCTCCCCACCCTCTGTTCCCTCTTCTTTTAAACTTCACATTGTCACTAGGTGAATAAATTTTCCACCTGTCTTCCCCCTTGGACAGGAGGATCAGCACAAACCAACTTTCCTAGTAAGAACAGAAAGTGGGTTTTTATGTCTTGCAGTCTGGCCATCTCAGCGGTCCACCAACCTTCCCTGAAAAGCAGCCTGCATTCCCTTCCACCAGCCCTAGACTCCCTTTAAAACCCCCTTAAAACCAGAACAGAGCAACCATTCTGGTAGTTTCTGATGGTGAATATTATCTATATTCTTTGCTTTGTCTTTGTCTTAAACTTGTATGTGTGCATGTTTGGGTTTTTTAATAACCTCATAGGAAGGAGCAGCTATATACACTTCTCCAGCATCAAGCATACTCTGATTTACAAGCATTTTGTTCTCCAAATGGACAGCAAAGGAAGGACAGGCCAGACTGACTAGCATTGATTAGCGCCATTATTTTGAGGTGAGGGACTGGCTCTACCTACTAAAACATGGATCAGGCCATTTTGGACAGTTAGTGATTTAATGGCTTTGTTTTTCTTACTACAAAGCTACAGGACACTAATGGGATACAAAGCCAGCTCTGCATTGAGATTCAGAGCAAATGCGTGGATGGGGATCAAGTCGTAAGATTTGACCTTTGCCTGCCTTTGAGGAATGGTGCAGGCAGGGCTGCCTGCCAAACCTGCGAATTTTAAGAGCAATAGCAGCTATACGGTGGGGGAAGTAGGGTAAAGTCATTAGTGCCTCTGTCTGTACACAGGATAAAGAGAACAGCTTCAGGAGGAAGATAAATAGGTAGCAAAAGAGGAGAACAAAGAATAGTAAGACAAGAAAGCCTGCACTTCTGTTTTGCCATCCCAGATAAGGAGCAGGTTGTACAGAACGTATCCTTCTATGCTTTTTCTTTCTGACTTCTTTGGCTGCTGCACAGTAAGTGTTGCCTCTGTGTCATAAATTTGAAATGAGCTGATTGCTTCTCCATTTGCCAGTGGGCTGGATGTTTCTATTTCTCATCAGTAATGTGACAGATTAGTTTGCACAGCACTGCTTATAGCTGCAGAGATTGTTTATTCTTGTTTTTATATCATCCTGTTGGATGGCATCATTCCAAAGGATGTCATTGTGGTGGGTGATCAGAGCTCTACTGTACATGAAACTGATCTTGGGGTTTGGGGTTTTTGTTTTGTCCCTGCAAAATACAAATTAATTAATCAAGGAAAGCAGCCTCCAAAGTTTTTAATTAGAGATGGAATTATATTAGCGATGCAGGGTTCAGAAGCTGCAGAATTACAGATCTCCACAGGACCAGAAGGAAAACTGCAGTCTTAAGAAGTTCTGTATATTTATAACAGAAATATAACTTGTAACAACTTCACTTCCACTTAAAGTTTCTAGAGCAGGATTTGTATTCAGTTGTTTGTAATGAAATTGCATATCCAGAGTAAAAGCTGGGTTTTGTTATCCTCTGACTGGCAGAGGAAAAGAACAACAAAACCCTAGAATTTAATAAATACATAAATGATTGTTGGGATGTTGATTGATGGTGGATTGGAGGGGTATTGTGAAATCCTTGGCCAAGTAAGAGCACATATTCAATAGACTGGGGCTAATGAGTCAAGGATAAGATTGTTTTCTTTGGGAGCCTGAGCAGAATTAAAAAACATGAGTCTTGTCCCTTGTGATGGTAACCACAAAAAGAGAAACTGCTTAATTACTGTTGCAAATTATTTTAAAAGAATATATATTTTGCATTTACCTATTGGCATCTTGAAAAAATGTAATTTGGGTAAGTTGTGACTATGAAGGTGTTTGAGACTGAAATTTGTGTTAACATGCATGTATTACTTTTTCCATGCTTCTGTCTTCAGTTTGATGCATTTCCTATGTGAAAATTATGGGGTTTGTGGGAATGTTGAAGGTGGAAATATTGAATTATTTTTTACGAAGAGAGGGGAAGCTGAGGATCAAAACCACTTAAGCCAAAAAAAAAAAAAAAAACACAAGCAAACAATGTTTTTCCCTGTCTTGTGTAAATATTTCTTTGTTCCCAGGTATAACTATCCCTTGTCCTTTCTGGTATAAATGAGACTTGTGGCTTCTGTCATTCAGAGTAAATCTGTTGCTTCTCTTGATGACTCTGATGTCTGTCTTTGTTCATATATATTTCATATGAATTTAAGATCATTCAAATAGTATTTTAATTGTATTTACCACTTTGGTCAGTCATTTCCAAGTCAGGCAATACTTGCTAAAACTGATGAGAGGAAAGTTTTTCAAGTGGTGACTTTGAGGAGTGACTTACCTTATGCTTTCTGTTTTATGAAATCTTTTAGCTTAGCTGCTGCTATGTTCCTTATTTAGGATCTGAATAGTCTTCTAAGAGGCTTCCACTTAAACTGCTATTAAAAGTGGAGCTTAGCCATCAAAGTGACTTGGAACTGGCACTGCTGATTGCAGCAATACTGAAATATTTTTAAAAAGCTGAGCCCTGTCCTCCTTAGTTGCCTTTCAAAAATGGGCTGAAAACATTGCTCTTCTGAAAAAATGACACTTTGATGCAGAGAGCTGTCTTTGTCTTGTACAACACTGAGAATGCTGTCAACAAAATGATAAGCTTTTGGTATGTTTCTCAGGTCTGTAAAATTGGCTAAATATAAAGTGTGCAGGAAATACAAAGTATTGCCTCTTCAAAAGCTGTAGAAGTTGTAGGGGCAAATGGCAATTGACATTCTGTTCATGTGTGTTCTACTTAGATGTGTAGATCAGCCTGGGTAAGTGTTGCTAGCACAGCACGCAATGGTAACTTCATTTTGTCATTTTGCCTGAAAAAAACTAGTTTTAGGGAGGATTTTAGCTAGTATTTTACAGCAAAGACTTCAGTAATAGCATGTAAGGGAATCATGCTCTGTTAAATTTGGAAAATTATTCGTGCAGGTTAAGTGCTTTATGGCTGGATTAATGAGTAACTTCTACTTCAATTAGCTGCTGTTCTCCTGCAGCGTAGTATTTGGGTTTCTTTTTCCCTATAAAAACTCTCCTTGTTTTCACTCAGCCATTTAGCACCCCAAGATGCGCATTGTCCCCACTAAGCTGCAGTTTCTCCTGACGGGGATAGTTTGTATTACAGAGTTTCGTGTTGTACCATCCGCTCTTCAGAAAGGTAGGATGAAAATTTCACGTCTAGCTTTAACAGTTTTCTAAGTACTAGCGGTTTTGTTCCTAGGCAGTGACAGCATGAGAGTCAGTGCTGAGATAAAGAAACTGCACCAGTTTCACCCCCGAAGTTTTTGACTCTCAGAGCTGGTAGACCTAGACACAAGGTAGAATTAGAATAATTGGTCTAGTTTTCATTCTTTGCTTTTGTTCCAATCCAAGTCTGTAACTGTAACTTTTAATGAATAATTCTTATGAAACTTTTGTCTGATTCCTTGATGATTCAGAATGAATAACATTAAATAAATATGATTTATAATTAAGTAAATAGAATTAAATACTCAGTTTTGCAGCAAGCTAATGAAGGTCATGGTTTAACATGTTACCCATGGGCTGCAAACAAAATATGATGAGTCCTCTCTTCCATTGTCTTACATCTTAAAATCCACAGTATTCTTTTTTTGGAACAATTAATGATTGCAATTGTTCCTGTTTCCTTCATGAAGATTTACTGATTTATAGCAAACTGTAATGGAAATCGGATCTTGGCTGTTTGTGTGATCATTTTGCTTCCCTTTTAAATTTGCAGTAGTAAAAAAGGGAAATTTAAAGGTTGATTTCAGAAATTATGCAAATCAATTGTTTTCACTGTAAAAACTCTATTTTGCCTGTCAAAATGGTTGTGGTATCTAAATAATCATAGTAAGTTGCTCACTTAAGCAGTCCAAATCATAGTATTCTGTAGAATGGTATTCTCTGGCTTCAGCATCCTTCCATGCAGACGAGTGTGATGCAGTTTACATAAAATATCTCCCATCCGAACAGTGAAAGACATTGGTCCTAAA
>VYZV01008685.1:29300-46631 GCA_013401275.1 Pandion haliaetus
CATTGGTCCTAAAGCATTCCTGACTGCTTTACAGACTCTCTTGGGCTTAAAAATGCCACAGTGCAGAAGATTTTAGAGTTTGTCAAAATATAGATAATATAAGTTTGGTGTAATATTAATATAAGTTTGGTGTAATATTAATATAAGTTTGGTGTAATATTAATATAAGTATTAACTTGTAACTTTTAAACTAATCCTGCATATGTTAGGAGAATAGACTTATTCAATGCTGAAAGAAAAAAGGAAAGTTTTAGTTTGTGAATCTGTTTTTTTAATTTTATTTATTTATTTTTACCCTTTTCCCCAGTACCAAATTCCTTTTGGTAAAACCTAAATCCTATTTTTTAAAAATTTTGTCTGTTTCCTCTTTCCCCTTCCTTCACTGTATGTTTACACATGGGAAAAAGGTGAGTACAGTGAAAATTAGGAAAGAATGAAAAAAAAAAAAAAAACAAAAAAAAAAATAATCCAGTTNNAAGACAGATATAGAAATGATCCAGTTCATTTAAAGCCTTTTTTATTTATAAGCTAGGGTAAGTAGCATTGTGTCAGCATTATTGTGACACACTAATCACTTGCATCAGACATGCTAATCCTGAGGATGATTGCAAAAACCTTTTTGTAGGTTTTGTAAGCTGTATTTTATAGTTTGGAGGATTCCACATTTTCCAGACAGTGTATACAAGTATTGATGCTCCATCCTTTGAATGCAGCTACCTATCTGCCAAAACAAGAACAAAATGTTCCAAGTTTATGGTTGCTAAATTTTTCCCAATGGAGTGTTAAACAGAATTTGTAGTAAAATGTCAGAGATGTGTTTGGCTTCAATGAGTTTTCATACAGCTTTAAGAAAAAAAATTGTGGCCACTGTTGGGTTTGGGAAGTGCACTACAAAGAATTCCTCTGCTACAATGTACTGCTTGGCAGAATTGGTTGCTTTGCTTCTATCTTTCTTAAAATACCACCAAATCAGTAGTTATCACCACGCATATTTTGTTTCTGTAAACATACTCTCATTTGCAAACACATAAATATTATCAGCTTCACTTAGCCATAGTAGATGATAATAATAGTGAGTTAAGCAGGAATAAAGTCGGTGCAGTAATAGATGTTCTGGAGAAATTCAGCTACTGTTATTGGTCATCAAGGCCTGTATGTTGTGCCTTTTGACCCTGTTTGTCCAAAATATTTTAAGTACAAATGCTGGGTATAAAGAGATTTCTGAAAGTGATGATGAAACAGTGATTTAGTCCCAAAATAATTCCAAAACTTGCTTGAAAGAGAACGTTGACATTCAAAAAGTTCAAGTAAGCATGTACCTAATGAGAATATTAAAATATATATATGCACACACACATTTGCTCCTGGAAGGTAAAACTTAATATTTGTGTTACAATTGAACCATAAAGTACTCATTTGGAGAACTTTTGCAAAATAAAGTACATTGCCTTTCTCTTAGCCCGATTTAGCCTTAGTCTGGGCAGTTTGTATTAGGAATTATAAATTGTGGTTCCTGTCGTGTCAGAGAGATTGCACTGACCTCTACACCAGGCCATGCCTTCCAATTCTGTGTTACCAAAAAAGGAGAAAAACTTAAATCCAGACTGAATCCTTCCTTCTTTTCCTCCTTGTACTCCTCAGATCCGAAGTGTGGGCAGAAAGTTCAAGAGACAAAACCGTGGAGTTACCTTAACCTTTTCACTCGGATTGTTGGGGGGAACCAGGTGAAACAAGGCTCACATCCATGGCAGGTTTGCACAAGTAAATGTGGTTTTATCTTCAGAACGAAGTCCTGTCTGTTCATAGAAATGACAAAAGAAGAAAACAGGTATACTTTGTGCTTACTGACACTTAGGGTGTATTGTTGCGCTCCGCCCTACTTTTGTGAAAAGCAGTGAAGCAGGCAGAGAGGACATGGAACATGTCCTGCTCCCTGATAAACCTTTGCTTATCATCTTTTATTTTGTTTGTCATTATTTCTGAAAGAGCATCTGTAGATTAGCCTATTGTAAAAAGGCATGGGTGAAACTGCTCAAAAGTAGGGCACCGAAGGACACCACCCCTGGCCCCCAACTATTGTCAGGCATCATGGATTTGCAGTGCTCCCAGTGACCTGCAAAGGAAAAATTCTCAGCTAACTAGGAGACTTTACAGCGGGCCGAGTACCACAGTGACTTGGCATTTTTTACATGTATATTGCTTTTATCCAGGTACCAAGTCACAGCTGAGGGGAAAACAGCAAGGTGTAGGATCTCTTAGACTCAAGACTGTAGGAATGCCCTGAAAGTGTGTTTGCTTGAAATGCAGCATGTACTTTAGCTATGTGAATCTTCAGAAAGTACCTGCATGTACTCTATTCTTTCTTCCTCAAAGGCAATCAGAGCAGATATAAAGATTTTCTTTATTTGGTGTGCCTTCTTTATGATGCAGGTTTCCCTGAAACGAAGGCAAAAGCATTTCTGTGGAGGCACTATTGTTTCTGCTCAGTGGGTGGTCACGGCAGCTCACTGCATCTTGGACAGGTATGGATGTGATATTTCAGGAGCAGGCTGCAGGTGCAGAAAATCATTGATTGTAAAAGAGTGTGTGTGCACTGTAGCATCGTTTTGTGGTGATTACTTACAGGTGCTACCCTTGTATTTGTAACCAATATTTTCCATGTTTTAACAGAAAGGGAGAAAAAACAAAACCTTTGAGCATCTCAAAAATAATTAAGAATAAAATTAACTTACAGGGATTGGTGGAGACTGATTTTGGAAGTGTAGGTAAAAATCTGTACCTAACTATAATTACCAGGTGACTGCAATTTTATTTTTTTTTCAGTAACAACTGGCAGAGTATATGCAATTAAATGTGAATAGTACTGACCACTTGCATGCTGATGATTTTCACCCTTAGTGCTAAAAAAAAAATAATAAAGTCTGTGAATGTTGTACAGAAGGTTTCAGTGCTGATTCTGTGGTGGCTTCACTGAGGTTCTAATTCCCTTATAGTTAATACTGAAACTTCCTACTAGTGGATCACCTGGAATTATAAATTTGATCTGTATCTAGCATTGTATGTGATCACATCTTCCTCAAATTAGCCAATAACTGCCAAGTTTATATTAATTACAGAAGGACAGGCAATATCTAAATCAGTATAAAGCCTCCTGAGACAAAAGTAATTCTTCAAGTCTGGTGAATAAATTTGAAGCAGAATAAAAAGTTTATAATGATTGCTTTTGTGTTTGCTTGCTGCACATCTGATCTGGTACTAGGAGCCCTAAAGCAGGATTCACGTAAGTTTTTAAGGTATGAACTGAAAATGCTAGAGAAGTGGTCTTATTTTTTTCTCTACTTTCCTATGTCCAAATCTTCCTTCCTCCTTCAAAAAGCAGTGTGACTGAACATTTTTAAATGCAGTAAGAGGACCTGGTTCATCAGTGGACCACCAAACCACAGACAGGAGCGTAGCTAAATTGTTTTTCTTCTCAGTCCTTTTCAACTCCCAATTTCTACTGCAGGGTATACTCAGCTTTTGCTGACTGTACCTATTAAGTGCTCTAAAATCTGAAGATGAAAGGTGTTAGGTATCAGTAGTAATAAATTCTCTTTTAAAACAACTATATTTTTTCCTTTCATCTTGAAGATGCTGTGGCTGAACTTTTATTTTTCTATTCTGCAGGAACCTACTCCAGTACTTGAATGTCACTGCAGGAGAGCATGATTTGAGGATCAGGGAGAATGGGGAGCAGACACTCCCTGTTAAATATGTCATTAAGCATCCAAACTTTGACCCCAGAAGGCCGATGAACTATGACATTGCCCTTCTGAAGCTGGATGGAGCCTTCAACTTCAGTAAGGCCATAGTTATCTGTGATCTTTTTCAGTGGGGAAGGTAAGGCCTTTGCTTCTCCTAAATGCTGTAAAAAAATCTTGAAATTCAGTTTAAACCCATTTCACAGCTGTCAGATTATACCACTAAAAATCTCCAGAATATTTTGCAGCTGAAGTATTTAAAATTCCAGAGGTAAGTCAGAAAAATGTCAGTTGAATTAAATGGTCTTTTTCAGACTCCATACACCCTTCAAGAAAAAGGTATTGTTCTTTCTATGTGGGAGATTTAAATTTGACCACATAGGTGTTTTTCTTTTTTCTTGAAGGTATAGGTGGAAATTTCTGCCTCTGGCGAACAGTACAGCAGTCAAAGGCAGACCAGAGCTCAGAGCGTACCGCAGTACTGTCTGTACCTTCCTCACTGACACCCCCTCTACTTTTTGCCGTCTCTTCATTTCATGCAGACTGCAGAAAGGACCGTGGGATTATCTTCAGTGGTGGCAGAGTGGTCCCTCCGGGGGCTGGAAGGGGAAGGGGAGGGGAGGACAGCTGTTGCTTCCCCGTTTCCCGGCCTGAGCGCCAGCCTTTTCTCAGCTGTACACTAACTTTGGCTTAGGGTCAGGTTTTCTGGAAGGCTACTTCACATCAGTTTGACATAATATTGAGGTGCATAGGAGAGTCCACCCAACGCTTTGCTGTTCCAAAGGCTCTGGCTCACATCATTAGGTTGCTCTTCCTGTCACCACAAAGGTGAGCGACTACTTTTTCTCATGGAAGTTTGGATCATGATAGCAGCTTAAGTTTAAACTGAATGGCAAGGCCCGGGCAGAAGCTTGTGGTGCTTATGGCTTTCTTCTTCTTCTATTCCAAAACACTACAAAGTGGAGGCACAGATAAATTGTCAAATGCCAGATTAATTTTTCAGATGCCACAAAAATAACAATACTTTTTAGGTTAAAAAAAAAAAAAAACAACTGAGAAAGGAAGCTTTTTGTTGCTGTACTTTCAAATACTTACCAATAAAATTCATGTCCTTGTGTGGCAGGTTCATCAGTTTTGCCAGCATGTCTTCCTGATCCAGGTGAAAAGTTTGAAGCAGGGTATATCTGCACTGCTTGCGGTTGGGGCCGTTTAAATGAGAGTAAGCCACTCAAATTGTTCTTTGATGTTCAGGTTTCTCAGTGTCTTATTTCTGAAGCTAAGAGCTTGATTGCGTAGGTCATACACAGACCAGAAGAAACCATCAACTGGTCCTAAGAATTGTAATCCTAAAATAAAATCTCTGCTGTCTTCTATGCCTACCTGTGAATTATCTCAAAATGGATTACTACAATTTATAGACCTGTATTTCAATTTTGAAACATTTTAAAATTTATTCAAGTAAAACTGCTTATGTACACAAAACTGGATGTTTATCAAAACATGCTTGTAACCATAAAATGGCTTGGAGCAAGTTTCCAACTACGTTTTTTTGGTGTATTAGCAGTGACATTAAGTTCACCTTTCAGCATTACTTACGAACAATTTTTTTGTATTTCAGATGGAGTACTCCCTCAGGTCTTATATGAAGTCAATCTACCAATCCTAAACAGTAAGGAGTGTTCAAGAGCATTATCAACTTTAAAGAAACCCATCCAAGGTGACACTATAATGTGTGCTGGATTTCCAGATGGAGGAAAAGATGCCTGCCAGGTCAGCTGAACAGAGGGCCTTGGGTACTTACAAGTGTTTCTCAGAAGCTCAAGGCTCTGTGTTCCTAAGTGAATAAATACACTGTAAACTGTGTTATTTGGAGTGTATTTATTTTGATGTATGAATTCTTTCAAAGGTTCTGTATGGGGCAATGCACTTGATTACATGATTCCATTTAAATTATTGTATGAGTTGTATGACAGGTTCCTGAGAGCAATTTTGCAATGTGTCCCAGTGCAATAATGCTTAGGGCTTTCTAACTTCAGAACAATTGATAAATTAATTAGTTAATGTTGCTAAGATCCTACGGAGGAAAGTAGAAAGTATTGTCTTGGATTACAGGAAGGAAAGGAAGTCGGATAAAGGTTAAGCGATTGTTCCTTGACATGGAGGTAAAAAAAAGCTCCTCCTTTTTACATGCTAAAGCACAACAGATGTGCACCCATGAGGGAATTAGTCTGTCTCTCCCCCTCTTGACAATCCTGACTAAACACAATAAAAAAGAAAGTGTTTTTCTTCACAGTTTTTTAAAAATTACTGTCCCCTACGTTGCAGGTTTGTTAGTATGGCACAAAAGGGAGCTCAGTAAACTCTTTAAGGCTTGCCCAGTGGTATGCACGTACTTTTGAAAGCTATAGGTTGTGGGCTTTTACTTGTTTTTTCACAGGGAGACTCGGGAGGCCCCCTCTTGTGTCGACGTAAGCATGGTGCCTGGACTCTTGCTGGTGTGATCTCCTGGGGGATGGGATGTGCTCGTGGCTGGATAAGTAATGAGAAGAAGAAACGTTATGACAGAGGATCTCCAGGAATATTCACAGACCTCAGTGCAGTGCTTCCCTGGATTCAAGAGAACATGAGTGCTGGTATTAAGTCTCCACAGTACTGTGTCCCTCACTTGTGACAACTCTTCTGTCTCATAGTAACATTTCATTTAATTTTATCTTTTTCAAGATATAGCACTTTTTCCCATTTTTTCTGGCAAAGCACTGTAGTGTTTCCCAATGCCTTTATGTATAGGGTACTGGTTGGCAATTGCCAAAACCAAATTGAGAGCGTTGTAAATGTTTACTTCGCTTCCACTTTGCTTCCTACTTGGACTATATATGTGTGTGCGTGCGTGCATGTGTATATATATATATATTTTTTAACCTTAAGAATGGTCCTTTTATCCAGCTAGCCAGTTAGCATGGCATTTTTAAGTGGAAATTCACCAGTTGAAAATGTCTGAAAGTCCGTATGCACCTCTTTGAATTCACTTGTCATTTTTCTCATCTAAAACATGTTGGATCAGACATTTGACTACTCTCAGAAGTGCTTTTGCTTGTTCTGCCCAAAAGGCTATGTATGCCCTCTGTGCAGGCGATCAGCATGAAAATTATCCATTGCTTACAAAGTCATGGAGCTGGAGATATAAATAATGGTCTGTCCAGGGGTGAACTTCACTGAGAGCATTAAGAAACTGAATTAATATTTTCTTTCAGTTTGGGCTATTTTCGTTAAAAGGTATTGGAGGTTGTGTTAAAATTTATGCAGAGAACTGAGAAACTGAGGAGGGGTTTTTAAGAGGTTTTTCTAGTCAATGATAAGAAAAAAAATTGCAAGGGAGAAAAAAAAAATTCCCATTAGAAACCAGCTTCAACTGGTGACTGAAAAAAGAAATCCTCATAATGTCAAAGAAGAATGAAAAGGCTTTAGCTTCCGAAAAATATTTTGGTTTTCAATTTGAAGAAAAAAAAAAAAAGTGTGTGACAGGGTCTTTTTATTAAAGGTTTACTAGTTGGCCCACTTTATAATTAGGAAAAAATAATATGATTAGCTATTGTGGTATTAAAGTGTGTCGGCTCCAGTGAACAGAAAAAGTGGTTTGGTAGGTAAAGTGAAAACACAATTCTCAATTGTATTTGCATTAGGTTTTGCTTGCTTGCTCTTTTATACTGTCACACTGGTGCAAAAGATCTTAACTGTAATTGCTGTCAGGCATAATGTCTCTGCATCCTTCGTGTGATGCTAGCAATTGGATTCTGCTACCTTTACCTGAAATGTATAGTATTTACTTAACAAGTATGTAGAAAGAGAGTACTGTGCTGCTCAGACTGAGCACTGGCCTATGAATGTATAATTAATTCTAGAAGTGACTACTTCAGAATTGTTTATTCCAAAGTCAGCATTGCCTGAACTTTCAATTTTTGTTTTAATTCTAAGCCTAATTTATTGTAGACACTATGTCCCCAAGAAGCATTTAAATTTGGCTCGGTGCTAGCCATATAAAATTACCATTTCACACGGATAACAATAAAGCCTACATTGTGAATATGAAACTACAGTAATTTATTCTTCTTTTTCCACTCCCTTCCCTATCCCTCCTGTATTAGATCTGAAAATGAAAAGCTCCACAGGTGAGTAAAGTATTTTTTCAGTATCTTCTATCTTTGTTAGAGCGTAAAAAGACCCCTACAATAGTCTGATATATAATCTATGAGGAAGAAACATGAAGAGACTTCTCATCAAAGCACTTTTAAATGTATAGTTTAAATATATACTTTTTTCCTCCTGGTTCTGTAAAAAAAAAAATTACTTAGCATTGTACTTATGTACTGGTGACTTCAAAAAGGAATTTTCCTTAAGTGAGCTACATATATAAAGCCATATTTTTATTGAAATGCAAATAAAATTAATGGGAAAAATGTAGAACAGAACCTCAAGCAATGCATGAAATCTAGTTAGCGAAGTTGATTCTGATAAAAATAAAAATTCTAAATAGAAAGTATGAGGTAAATTAGTAGTACTTTTGTGCAGTTTATGATGAATCTATCTACTTGCCTGGTGTCTGTTTCTATGAATAAAATGCAACACCCCCACCCCTACCCCCAGCCGAAACCCAACCCTGAATGTAATATGTTTTAAAACTGAAGTCTGTCTTTGATTCTGCCATGTTTATGTTCTTGTTGGACACACTGTTCATCTAGGTACAACTTCACATAAAGATACGAGAAGCAACACTTGTGACCTAGATCTTGAAATTTTAATTTTAGTAATCCAGAGTGAGATCTCAGATGATAAACGAGCTTGGGCACACAGTCAGTTTGTATAGACTTGCTGTGGCCATTGAGAATTGGGTATTTAAGTGCTGTTTGTGTCTTTTTGAAATTTTTTACTGGTCTTCCTAGGACACTTCAGGCAAGATAATCTTATAAGTACATGACTCCTTAAACTTGTTTTTGTATACATAGCTGTTGATAAATGTCTTACTGGCTTACCTTGCAAGCAGAAGGAAAGGCAAGAAGAGATGATTTTTGTAAGTAGTTGTGTTTCTAGCAATACCTATATGGAGAGGAAAGCTTCTGCTTCTTCTATTAAAGTGTCTTTAATACCATATTGTACTGTTGCAAAAGTCTCCTTTTGTAATGTAGCTAAGGATGTTATTACAAATGGGCTGCAGTGAACACTTTTCTTATGTCCTGAGGTATGTGTTTTTCCTCCCTGAAAAATATTTATACTGAAATCCTCATTTAACAAATAGTTTCTTTAAGGTAAAAAGTAAGCACTGGCATTTTTACAGTATGATGTGCTAGCACATTGGTAGTGCTTAATTTTTTTGTTTTAAAACTGACTTACCATAATTCCAAATGAGAGAAGACCCAGCATCAGTCTGCCAGCAGAAACAAGGTACAGCTAAGCAATCTCGAGTCTCACAATGTTCTCTAGATGTTTGAGCTTTTTGGTGGAGCAGATGATTGCATATGTGTCAAACATGATTTTCTATTTTGTTTTAACTTTACAATGCAGCATTTTGTAGCATTCAGGATGGCAAACTACCTGACAGTGAAGGACAATTACATTTTCCTGGAAGTCCTAACCAGTTCTATCAAAACCACCAGTAAGTAGACAAAACACAGCCTTTCTCCAGAAATTATTACCCCTGCTGGTGTAGTTTGGGTTTTTTGTTGCAGTTTTGTGAATGGGAACTAATTTGTTGTTCCAGATTGTGTGTATGGACTCTATTTGTACCAGAAGGGTATTATATATTGCTTCGTTTTTCCCACTTTGATATAGAGCCAGAAACGTTTTGTGACTATGATTCTTTATCAGTCTATTCAAAAGACGACAGACTTGTTGGTGAGTTATTTCTTTGAAATAATCTGTCAGTGTACTCTTTCATTCTAACAGCAAGTATACCCAATGAGAACATTGCGCTTGATTATGTTTTACTTAAATTTTCGTGATGAATACATTGTGACATATGATCTAAAATAAAAGACAAAGAGTGTGGGAGGATAAGAGAATGGAAAATGCCTGGTAGGGAACTGTGTCAGCGTACAACTTTCTGGTGTAAAGGATTTTCAGTTTCTAATATTGTGCATCTATTTGGGCTAATGGATTAATAGGGAATGTAGAGGAATGAATAGGCAATTTCTTTTTCATCCTAAAATGTTTATAGCTAAGTACTAATATGGTACATGCAAGTTTTCTCAAGTGACTAAGAGTTTAAACAGTGATTATTCTCTAATATTATATTTCAGGGAAATTCTGTGGAGGAGATCTTCCATTACCTATTTTGATTGGGTCCAATAGTATAAGGCTGAAGTTTGTTTCTGACAACAAGGATTATGGAACCGGTTTTTCCATGACCTACAAAGCTCTTACACCAGATATACTTCCTGGTAAGTCTAAGTCTGGTAATATACCTGTCTGCACTCTTGGGTGGTGACCTGAAAAAAAACTTCAGGAGAAAATGAATCAGAGGAAGCTCCTATGATATTTCTATGTGGATGATGTTATGAACAAGGTAAGTGTGGTTAGGCTGCCATGTGACATTGTGGAGAAACTGGGATGCCAGAAAGAGTTAGGATAGATGCTGTTGAGAGAAGCCCTCCTTTAACATTGCCTCTTCTCCATCCACTTTATACAAGATCTTATTTCCTTCCCTACTTCCAGAACGTTTTAAAACTTAACTAATTAGATTAGTCAAATGAGCAGAATTTCCATAGGAAAGCTGCTTTGCTAGTCCCAAGCATGCTTTCATGGAGGGGCCCTGAGGAGGCAGCTAATGCTAAGATGTATGTTGTGGAGAATTGCTCTCAGTTTTGCTGTGCAGAGAGGTTCACCAACACTAGGGAGCAGGCCCAGGGGCCATCTGCTGAGTCCAGACAATCCAGCTACAGACAGATACCTGTTGTTCCTGTTTCTGCAGCTTTTTCAGCTAGTTTCTTTCCTGGGCAGAGTGTAAGGAGGAACCCCCTCTGAGGGGCCTTGCCACTGCATAGCCCGTCAGGAAGACGTGTCCTCTGGTTGTGTTTTATGTCTCCACTTTCCTCTCCAAGGAAGTTGGCAAATGTTCTTCTTCTGACATGCCCATGTCCTGCTCTTCTATCACCCCACACGGGTACCTGTGCCTACGGTGCATTGCCTGTAGCCAAAGGGGAATGCTATAGTCATAGGTTGGATTGCTCTTCTGCCTGGGAACAGATTAAAAATTTTCTTTGCATCTTTTTCAAACAGAAGGATTTGGCTTGCTGCCCTGTCCTCTTTCTCAGCTGTGTGAAAGCACCACAAGATTTTTTGTGGATTTAAATTTTTTTTGGTGAATGTTTTAATAGGAAATCATAGTGCCTTCATTTTTGTTTTTCTGGATTTCCAGATTCTGGCTGTGAGTCCTTAGCTGTCCTTTTTGAAGAGGGCATGTTGCAAAGTATGCACTATCCAGAGCACTACAGCAATGTGGCAGACTGTCAATGGATTATTTGTGCACCAGAAGACCATGTCATCAAGGTATAACATGAGCCCTTCCTTTGTCTACAGAATGGAAGTGGGCACAATTGAGTTATCAAGAAATTATGTAGCTAAGGACAAGCAAGATCAAACAACATAAGCTTGAATAATGCTGCTGGATGCAGTTAAGAGAAATCACTTTCCATCCCAAAAGCTGTATTTCTCCTTTAGGCTATAGTAAAATCGGATTTCCTGGTCTAAATTTCATCATGACAGATTATTCCAGCAAATGTAAGACACTATATATCACCTGTGAGAGATCTGAACATCACAGAAATCAAACCCCAAAGGAATCACTGAGAATACTAAAGACCTTATTATAGATCTTTGAACTTTTTCTGTGTGAATTTAACAAGGAGGTTTACTTTTTCTTTTTTTTTTTTATTTAAAGCTTACGTACCAGTCTTTTGAAGTAGAAGAGAGTGAAGATTGCTCTTATGATGCTGTGACTGTGTATGAAGATGTGGGAAAAGAGGAGGAAATTGGTTTGACTTTTGATTTTTGACGTATTTGGGGGATGACCTGTTTCTTTTATGACTTTCACTAGCCCTGTTTTACAGTCTAAAATCAAGTTTGCCTCTAGAGTCTCAAGTGATGTTATAGGTACTAGTTTTAGTACCTTAAAAATATTTGCAGGTGTATTGCTGCTGCTGTTCCACTTAAGAGGCGAAACCACATTGAACAGAACAGTTTTGTGTACTTAAGTTCTATATGAAATGCAGTTCTGAATTCATATAAACGAAGAAAAGGGCATAACACAATAATTTATTTTTATAGTAATGTTCAGACACAGAAAGCACCCAAGAGGTCTCCTTTCCAGAGTCCAGTTGCTCTTCACTCCTGATAAGCATTCATGTAGTTCTTGCCGCCTTGCTGGAGATTCTCCTGGCTTACATTGAATGAGACGACCTGTCCCAATCAATTGATTTCAGCACTTGCTTGATGCTGGTGCTTAGATTAGCACCAGTGCTTAGGTTAGCACTAGCAGATACTAGTGCTGAAACACTAACAAGGGGAAATCAGGCTTCCAGTGTGTTCTATATGTAATGGCAACCTATGACTGCGAGTGCTGCAGTAGACTCTTATGAAATAATGCAAGAGTCTCCTTGTTCTTATGAGATAATTACTGAACAAGGACAGACATCAGGAATAATAGAACAGTCCTTCAGCCTTAGTCTACTTATCTCAACTCCTCTCTTGTGCACAGTTATTTTTACCTTCCTGTGTGAGAGCTGGAATACATAGGATATTGGGTACCCACTGTTGCAAGAGATAAGCATGAAAAAGTACATGTTAATCTACAGTGAACCTTTACTTTCTCATCTTTAGCTAAGTCTTGTGGATTTGCCCTACCGGCACCTGTTCTAAGCTCCTCTGCTGTGATGCTGGTTGTCTTTCACTCTGATGAAACAGAGACCTTTGGAGGATTCAGAGCTACAATCTCTTTTATTCATGTAACAGGTAATCAAAGTAACTTGGGAAACTGCCTCTTTGGGGCAGCACAAAGGGCTCTTCAGTGAATCTGGCTATTCAGAATTATTTTGCTCTAGGAGGTTCTCATCTAACAAGCTGTTTCAGTGAAAAAACTGTATTGTGAACCTATTGAGGCATTAAACAAAGGGCCTATTTAGTGGGTGAAAAGAAGCAATGAAGCTACGCAAAACCTCAGAGTTTTATTTCACATAAGAGTATTTTAGTGCATTTTAAATGGCACTTCACTACCATGTGGAGATGTAATAGCACAGATCTCTACTGCAGAAATCTATTTCTTCTACAAAAATTGTAATAAAGGAAATAAAAGTGCTTTTGTAATAAAAATATCACTCAAGACAGCCTGCTAACACATTTGCTATTTTCATTTGCTAGATTTAGATACTTTGGATTCAACTAGTGAAGAAGAATTTGAAGATATGGATATGACTGAAGAAGAAATACAGGTTACAACAGGTAAGCCAACCCGAGTTATATTTTCTTCATGGGAATAGGGAGTATCTATAGAGGACTATAATTTAAATGCTGCTTTCTCCAAATTTTTAATGGATGCAGTTGTCCCAGAATTTTTCATTAGGTTATTTTGAGGAAATAAAAAGATGAATAGTAACAGTTCTATGCTTTGGCTTTAAAATAGGAAACCCTAATTTTTTTTGTGTCCTTCATCTTGTTAAGTCATTTACAGCAATGCAATGACATTATTTCAGCTTGTATTTCAGTTTACACCTACTTGCTTTGGTGAAAATAATTGCAAAGGGTACAGGGTAGTTGAAAATAATTAACAGCGTTTTAGAACTTCCCTTTTTCCCTCCAGTACTTTATGGAGAATGGGATGAGTCCATATTCATTGTATGTTTGAGGCTAAAACTTTGGAAGGTAAGCAGTTGCTTTCATCTTGGTGAAGCTCTGTTTCTACTAAGATCATCTCCTCATGCTATCTCTAAACGTTTGGATCCCTCGTAATGAGGGAAGTTGAAAGATTTAGCAAAAAAGGGGAGGGAGGAATCTTCAGAAGCTGCGGGGTAGCTCTTAAATGGACTGTTCTTTGCTTCTCCAAATCTTAACCTCTAAAGACTTGAAACATCAGTGCTTTCTGTTTCAGACGGTATTTGTGGAGTGCCTTCAAATCAGCCCAGGTTCATCTTTAGTAGGATAATTGGGGGTGAAGAAGCTGTACCATACTCATGGCCTTGGCAGGTCAGTGTACAAATTTCAGATGAGCATATCTGTGGAGGAGCAGTTCTTGCCAAAGAATGGGTTATCACAGCTGCTCACTGCTTTAATTCTAAGTAAGTACACTGGGATGAACCCTTCCCTGGGAATGTCTGTAATTGTATGGTGCGTCTCTGCAGCATGGTGGTTCTGCCCAGGGTGGCTGGCACAGTTTTAGTTACCACCTACTTACAGCTCACACTGGCACTGGATTCTTTTGCTCCACATACATGTACTAGGATCATAGTGGCTATTGAGGAAGTAAGTAGCCTACTTCTGTAGGCTTGGTTTTCATTCAGATCAGTTTTCAGAAGAGATGACAAGATACAAAGTCCCTTGTCATCCATCACTTACTCTTAGGTAACTTCTTTGCGTTTGGGTCACTTACAGAACGTGTTTTCATCCAGGTAGAGTCAACCTATGAAAAATCAAAAAATTACTGAATTTGTGTAGATTGTGGAGGACATGCAGGAGGCTTTTGTACCATTCCCTTATTAAGAACCTATCAATCTGTTAAATCAGATTACGTGGAAATTTTTCTGTCTTTATTGAGAGGAGACAAAAGGATAGTCTGTGTGACTTTTGGACTCTTTAAAATACTTTCTAAACTGCAATTTGTTTGGTCATGTCTTAGGCTGAATACTACCTGTTTTAATGTTCAAATTAATCATAAGTATATTAATTTAAAATTCACATATATATGGTCATTAAAATATTTTTTTAAAATCCTCCCAGGGGTGCTGATAATTAGGTATTCTGGCCCATTTTCAAATAAAGTTGTGATTACTTGAAAATGAGGGTAAGCTTTCAAAAGCCCCAAATGCCAAAGATGCTTAGACATCTACATTCTCCATTTCTTTGATTCTCTTCCCCACCCCTCCCCAAAACTGGGGATCTAAAATGCAAGTACTGTTTTGAATTTCAGACTTTGGCTTCGAAGTTTCTAAATATTAGTTTGCAAAATTTTATGTCAGGAGCATTGTTGTGCTGTGCTGAAGATACTGCTTTAAGAGCCATATTAAGGAGGAATTCTCTATTGCACATTGCTATCACATCAGAATTTGCATACGTGGCTTAATGATTCTACACAACTAATTTCATCAGGGCGTTATGACAGGTTTTCAGACAATGAGATGGTTTGGTTAAGAAATCAAAGGGTGAAATGAAATGTTTGTTGCATTTCTTTATATCATTCGATAGGTAGCTATGTTTTAGAGGTCACCCATTTTTTCATTAAGAAGGTAGGGACCAGCACCGTCCCTGGATGATGTGGACCATGCAGGCCTTGTGTTCTGCATCAGGCACTCCCAGCCCTTATAAAAGTGACTTTTCTCAGTTTGCTATGTGTTTGAGAGATCCTACTGCCTCATGAGAATATTTCATGCTCCCTAGAAGTCAGTGGGAAGATTTCCACAGATTTGTATCAGAGTATGGGCCTCAGAAGTTGTTGGCCCAGCAATATGTATGTAGGGCCCTGGGTATCCCTTTTGGGTGGGGGAGGTTTTAAGATTCACAGGTTTCAAGAATGCTGTTATATGAGCCTAAGATTGTGCTTTTCCTTTTTTTTTTTTTTTTTTTTTTAGGGAACTATACAGAGACTTATGGATGGTGGTAACAGGACTTCATGATCTCACAGAGCAAGAATACAGACAGGTACTTAAGTTCTGCTTAATAATAAAATATAAATCAAACTTGCAAAATAGTTTTTAATGTAAATGCATCTCCTAAATTGTTCTTGATGCAGCAACCTAACAGCCTGCATGCTGACCTTGATCTGCATTTACACAGCAGCTTTTGTGTGACTTAGAGAAATTATATCAACACAGATCTGTGCCTTCACCAGTAATGAACTCCAAAGCTCAGTATCCTGGAGGATGTGTGAGTGAGGAGTGTATTGTCTCTAAATTCCCTGGTGACTATTACCAATACAGAAATAATTGGGGCACAAATTTCCACTTTGCTCAGACTGGACAAATGATTGTCCAAGAGCCTGTTCCTACACTTGCTGGATGGAGTTTCCTGCATGTTCCCTGATCCACGTCCAAGAGGCATAATCTTGACTTGTTGATATAAGAAAGCTGGTGGCTTCAGCACCTGCTTTTAAATATGTCCTCCTCTTAAGGCATCTTGCATATGGCCTGAAAATTTATAAAACCAAAGTTACTTAAAGACTCAAATTCCCAAGTAATTCAGAAAATGTCAATGTCTTTACTTTCCTAGAAAAGGTCAGTAAAGCAGTATATTATACATCCAAGTTTTAACAAGACCACTATGGACTCTGATATCGCTTTACTGCAACTGGCCGAGCCCTTAGAATTCAACCACTATGTGCGCCCAGTGTGCCTCCCTGCCAAGGAGGAGGCGGTTCAGCCCTCGAGGGTGTGCGTGGTCACAGGATGGGGTGCACATGAAGAAGGTATGCAGCCTTTGCTATTTCGAACATTGAACATGCTGTAGCTGTGTTTTAAATACCATCTTCTGTGTTGTAAAATTCATTCTGTCTATATATTAGTGTCTGGAAGACAGACATGTTAAAAAGTTTTCACTTGTGTAAGCTCAGCTAGACATGCAGGTAAATGTGTGGGAGGAAAGAAATCGGATAATTTAGATTGAGACCATTCGAAAAGGGGAAGAGTAAAGCTTCTTTCTGGAATCACTAATTCATGCCTTTACTGGTTTCTGAGATGTCTCTTACTTCAAGACAGGGAAAAGGGGAAAAAACTGCATCAGCTGGAAGTCCCCATCCTGGTGCTTGACACATGCCAGAGCTATTATATAAATCTTCCCAGTAAAGTGACCCAGAGGATGATCTGTGCTGGATTCCCTCTGGAAGAAGGCAAGGACTCATGCACAGTAAGTTGTACATGTCACCTTTGCCTTCTGATGCTTTGGATGTAGCCAGATGGGTTCTGAAAAGGGGAGTGTTAAAACCTCACTAAGAGCTGTTTTCTTGCAAACAGGCTGTAGGTGATTTACAGGGAAAGACTCCTTAATAGTAGGATTTTAATTACTCATATTGCAAAAAGAGGTACTCCCCTTAAACAAAGGTTATTTCTTTCTCTGCCTTTTCAAAGCAGAACCCCCCGAACACATGAGTAGCTGGGACATCTCATAGCTGAACTG
This sequence comes from Pandion haliaetus, assembly GCA_013401275.1. Lineage (NCBI taxonomy): Eukaryota > Metazoa > Chordata > Aves > Accipitriformes > Pandionidae > Pandion > Pandion haliaetus. The sequence goes on from VYZV01008685.1 coordinate 46,406, forward strand.
ATGCTTTTAAAACATGAGTGATGTTGGCTCATAACAAGACTCCTTTGTCCTTGTGCAGGGTGATTCTGGTGGTCCACTAGTTTGCCCTTCAGAAGATAACTTGGGATTTTACACCCTTCATGGAATCACTAGCTGGGGCTTGGGCTGTGGAAGGAAGAGCTACCCAGGAGTATACACAAATGTTGGTGTTTTTGTTGACTGGATCAAGCAGAGAGTTAATAGTAGT